>LPNX010272897.1:2670-45952 GCA_001517045.1 Pseudotsuga menziesii
TGCACTGTTGTCCAATCATCATGGAAGCTGTTTTAGATCCTGTAGATCTCAACACGAAGCTGATATATATTTTGTTATACCAAATAGTTTACAAGTTTTTCAAGTTTAATTCATGGTTAACTAGTTGTCCTGCCTTCCAAATAACTAGTATCATCACCTAGAAACCAAATATACAACCCTTTAAAGGTTTATCTAAAGATGCAATGTTGTAGGAGCAGGGTATTTCTCTTTATATTTGCAACATGAATCTTTAGTTATTGAATCCACTATTAGGTGCCCTTATAGCCAAGGAATAATGATTCACAAAGCATAACTCCTCCATATAAAATGGTACCTATTTGTGCCAGAAATTGTTTCCAGACTACAAAGAAACAAGACAACACAATCTCAAATATTCAATCAAACAAAACTACGTTTTTAGGGTTTTTTTAAAAGGTTTTCTGGTTCTGAAGTTTGGTGACAAGAGGGAATACATTAATAATCCAAATAGTGACTAAATCACAAGTAAAGAAGAATTGAGATGCATAATATAATAACCATGTATCCAACAGAAAATAACATTGAAGTTCATCCACAAGTGGCAAGCACTACAAGCATAAAAACTATAAACCAACAATGAAATTACCAATTGTGTAGCTAAACAAGCTAGAAATGAAGCTAAAGAACAGAATAAAGGGTAAAATGGATCATATATTTCATAATCCATTCATCAAATACACATGAGAGTCAATTACTTAGCTTATCAACAAGTCAGGAGACCTCCTCTAGCAATCAAAACGTCGAACCTCTTGTTCTCTTTGTGACCTTCCTAAATACTATTTTTCAAAATTCAGTAAGAGTATAAACCCTAACTAATTTTCAGCCTACTCATCGATAGGGTATTATCAAAATAGTAATTACAAAAATAAAATATTCTCCAAAACATAACAAGTAACTGATTTTGCTAACAATGCTCATAAATCTTTAGCAGCTTCTGCTAACAGAGCTATCCCCTCTAAGGCTTGGGCCTTTCTCCTAGTTTTCTGCTGCTCTGCTTCCATCTCTGTCATTCTTCTAGTAAGCTCTTCATTCTATTGCTGTAGGTTTCTAACAGTCTATTTTAATCCTGCAAATTGTACCTCTCTACTTCTTTTCCTTTTTAAGGCCTCTTTGGAAACTGCAATTAGTTCTTGGTAGTGATTATTCACCTCTTCTAGGTCTTCCCTGAGTCTTTTATTAGCTATAATCAAACAATCATTTGTCGCTTGCATATACTCTACTTGATGTTTATACTGCTTGATAGTTCTCTGTAGATTTTCTTTCTCTGAGTCAAATGCTTTGCTTCCTGTTGTATTTTGTAGTTCATTAGGAATCCATGGAATGTTAAGCTTTCTAAAGATTTCTTCATCCTCAGGCAGCAGCTCTGTGGAAGTATCATGAAAACTTGGGTTTTCTTGATCATCAGTTTTGGCAGGAGCATTTTCATCAATCAACAGCTTGTTTTATGAATAGGAAACCTCTGTTTCATCTTTTTGCTGTTCCTTCAACACTTTACCTTGTATTTCCAAAAACACAGCAGATAATTTGGTCTCGGTGAGGCTAGATTCTTCTTCTGTTTTCAATGATTTTTTCCCTTTGCTGTCATCCTTGCTAGACTCCAGCTTTTCATCAGAGGAAGAAGTATCAATCATAGTTATCCCTTCTGTATTCAACTTAGGGTTTAATAATTTCTTCATGTTTAGCCTCAATTTGTTTTTGGGTCTAGTTTTGGGTCTCCAGCCTGGAGCAAGCTCTCCTACCATTTTTAAAATTTTTCCTTGATGAATGACAGAGGAAAATTCCTTAACTTTAATCTTCTTTTTCTTTGGTATTGCTATCCTATCCTCCTGACTGTAGAAACCTTTTTGTGTGCCAACCCTAGTCTTATCATTGATAGTCAACTCATCTTCTTCCAACAAGTATGCTTCATCTTCAGACAAGATTGTAATTGGACTTTGCTGTTGGACCTTAGTATTTTCTCCATCTCCTGAAATATTCTCTGTGAGTATAATCTCTTCATCAACGAATTTTTCTACTGGTGCTTCATTCTGAATAGGCTGAGTCTCCTTGTGAATAAACTGCAGATTTTGGTTCTCACTGTCATCTGGATGCTGATTGGATTCACAATCTTCTTTTGAAGGTTCTGCAACCTCCTCTATTTTGGCACATTCTTCACCTTCAGCCTTCGCTTTTTGTCTTAGTTTTCTGATTAGGGTTTGTCCCTTATCATTTGGATTACTGGTATATTTTCCTTCTTGGCTATTTTGGAATCCTGACCAAAAGAGAAAGTATTCCCAAGTCTTTCCTTCTTTCTGCAGAACACTGTTAATAATAAGTTTAATTAGCCCATGGTGAAATATGGACTGACTAGAGTGGTCTTGGTGTTCTTTGATCCTGTTGGACATTTTCTGCAAGCTCTTTAGTAGGAAGAAAGGCAGATTCATCCTTGATTCACCACTAAGGTGTTGAAGGAACCTGAAATGATACTTGAAGACAAAGGCATACCTTCCTTCACATGTAATGTAGATTTGTAGAACCTTGATAGGCTCTACCCATTCAGCTTTGAAATTATGGATGGGCACTCCCTTGCCCCAATCTGGAACAATACCAGGCAATAGATACCTTTGGGCATTGAAAGTAAATGGCACCTTTTTTAACCAAATTTCTCCTTCATTCTTGACCCCTATTGCTTCAGCCACCAAATCTATAGTCAATTTGAACTTCAAAGTATCAAATGATACTATATCTTTGTTATAACACTTACCAAATTTGTGAGAAACTTCAGTATTATATCCATCAATCTTTTTAAATAAGTTCAACCATCCAACATTCTCAAAGAGTTTAGCACATCCTAGAAATTTGTCTATCCAATTCAGCTCAGTGGGCTCGGCCCTGTTAGTCTTCCCACTCTTCATCTTCTGTGTGATTTTCAGAACATGTTAGTGACTTCACAACCTATTTTATTCAAGTTTTCACAGTCTTGGTAGTCAATTCTCCCTTGAACTCTCACAGGCTGCTTGTCCTCGATTTTATACAGTCTATTCTATTATCAATTCAGGGAATGTTTTGTGCCAAGTTTGAATAATTTAGGTTAAACAAAGCACCAAATATATTTAACAGGGTTGTTGCTGAACTTTACTAAAATCAAACGATGTTCATTTAAACCTTTTAGACTAATATATCACCATTGGGAGTTTGTTGAATACATGAATTTATGTTTTCCTCTAACAATTTAACATTATAAGGCTTAATAGAAAAAACCCCAATTTAACAGGCCTTGACCAAGGTCACGTGAGGTACCTCATTCCAAGCTTGATGTACGTGTTAAAATTCAATTCCTGGACTGGCTTAAAGACGAATTTAACGCTCCAGGTGTCTTCAATTCTCCAGCTCACCTCTAACTGTCACGCCGTGAAACCCTAATTTCCTTCAACTGCCAATTTTTTATTTTTTAGCAATGTGTCTCCCCCCAGTGTCTCCACCAGCTTCGTAATACTCAATTCGAGAACCTCTTTCCCATCAATCTCACCTTGTTCCATTGTTTGTCATGATTTACCATGCATTTACCTCTGACTACCACGATCTCCCTCACGTCATAACCAACACTTGTTTGCATGATTATCCTGATGAGACACATATCAAACCTGCTTATTGATGTGATTAGTCACCCCAGGAACGGAATCATTGAAGAAATCGGCATGAAAAGTGATAAATTGAGCACCCGCGACTTTCTTGTAGCGCGCCAGTGCATTATTTTTACCCTTGCGCTACAATAAGTTCAAAAATCAAATTTTGTGTTATTTGATTACTAATTCAAATTTAAAATAAGTTTATATGGTTAAACCTTGATCTTAGTGCTATTCATGAAATTGTTAATCAAAATATACCCTATAGAACCCTTCAGGACATAAGAAAACAAAAATAATGAAAACTTAATGGCATAAACTCAAAATTGAACTCTAAACCAAAATTTCCTAGAAGTAAGCAAATGGGCAAGCTTCAAAAAACAAAAACAAAATATAAGACTGAAGAAAACAAATTCAAGACTTAACATCTGGCTCCAGCTGCAGGATGAAGTCCTCCTTGTGAGGCTTTAAGAACCTGTAGACCAGTGCCTTCTTTTCTGCTACCTACTAGTCTGCAAAATTTCCATTGGGTTATCGAGTCCTTATTGTGTTTTACTCACACCGGTATATGCAATGAAAAAGTAAAATTCCACTTAAAAAATGTAGAAATGCTTGAGGAATCGTCCATTGATTGGACTTGACAATTCCTCACCTTCCAAAGACTGTAGGACAAAAGTGTTATTTTCCAAAATCTTAGACACTAGGAAAGGGCCAAACTAGAGATTATCAAATTTACCATGTTTCCCTTTTTGCTCTTTCCTAGCATCCCACCTCAGAACCATATCACCAATTGAGAAAGTGTTATCTTTGATTTTCCTGTCAAATCTAATTTTAATCTTCAATCTGTATAACTGTGCCTTTTCTTCCACTTTTTCCCTATTCTGCTGTAACTCTATCACCTCATAAATCCTTCTCTGCATATCATTTGGTTCTTCCTGACAATTCTGAAGAAAATTCATCACTGGGATACCCAACTGAACAGGAAAAACTACATCTATGCCATACACTAATTGGAAAGGAGAAGTTCCAATTGCTTGTTTGACTGTTATTCTATCATCCCATAATGCATATTTCAGCATAGAATCCCATGATCTCTTATTATGCTTAAGAAAAATTTTGATACTCTGAATGATGTTTTTATTTGAGGACTCAGCTAAACCATTACCTTGGGGATAGTAAGGAGTTGAATGTTTCAGCAAGATACCATTCTTTTCACAAAATGCTTCCATTGCCTTGGACTTGAAAGCCTTTGCATTATCTGTTACTATTTTCTGAGGACACCCAAACCTACTAAGGATATTTTCTTCAATAAATTCCATAATCACTTTGTCTGTGGCATTCCTAGTAGGGATAGCTTCCACCCATTTGGTAAAGAAGTCTGTTGCAGTTAGAATCCACCTGTGTTGTCCTGAGGAAGATGGACTTATCTCCCCTATAAATTCCAGACCCCACTGCTAGAAAGGAGCACTTACTACAATAGGTTTTAGGGGCAATGACAGCAATTTTTGTTTGCCAGCAAACTTCTAACAAGGGATACAGGCTCTTACCTGTTGATATACATTTGCAAACAAAGAGGGCCAATAGTTCCTAGCTCTTAAAATCTTGTATGTTGTTTCCTTCTAGTACTTGTGACCTCCACAAGCACCCTCATGAGATTCAGAAATCACTCCTTCAATTTCATATTTATCCAAGCATCTAAGTAGAATACCACCTGGGTCCTTCCAGAATAACTGCTTTTCTACTAAACAATACTTAGTAGATTTTATCTTCAAAGATCTAGCAGCTTTCCTATCTAAATGCTCAGGACATTGCAAATACAGCAAAAAATACACAATGTCTGCATACCATGTGGATGTTGAATAATAGTCCATAATATTTTCTTTTTCCAACATTGCTTGATCTTCTTTTTGAGCTAGCTCTTCAGCCATTACATATAATCCCAAAGCTTGGCAATTTGATTCAGCCAGCAGCTTGGCTAAACCTTGTCCCTTGACTAGTTTGGTAGGTCTGATACCTACATCATACTCCATGATTTTAGCAATCCACCTACCTCTTTTCCCCTCACTATCAGGCTGTGTCAAAAAATCTTTTACAGCAGCATTAGGCACATATGAAATAACTTTGGAATGCAAAACATAGATTCTGAAAAACTTTAAAGCTTTTACCAAAGCATAGGCCTGTTTCTCTAAGATATTGTATTTCAATTTAGAATCTCTGAGAGTTTTGCTGAATAATGCAATAGGCTGTTCCAGACCCTCCTTATTCTTCTGCAACAAAACAGTTGCTAGTGTATCCTCTGATGCAAATGAAACTGTTAGAAATTTTCTAGTAAAATATGGACTTACTAATACAAGGGCTTCAGTAAGAGCTATTTTGATTTTTTCAAATGCATTCTTTGCTTTAGTGGTCCACTTGACTTCCTGATCCTTTTTTAGCATGGCTGTAATCTGCTTGATAATCTCAGCAAAGTTTGGTATAAACCAACGCAGAAAGTTGATTTTACCAATGAAAGATTGGACATCCTTTTTACTTCTTGGCAGACTTATCTTCAATATTGCTTTCACCCTTTCAAGGTCAATCCTTATACCATCATCAGAAACTAAATGACCCAGTAATTTTCCTTCCTGTACAGCAAAGTGTGACTTCTTTGGATTCAAGGACAAGCCAAATTTCCTACATTTCAAGAAAGTCTTCTTCAAATGCTTTAGATGTTCATCATTTGATTGTGAAAAAATAGTAATATCATCTAAGTAGATTACCACAAACTTATCCTTTTCTCCGACAAAAGCTATATCCATAGCCCTCTGAAAAGTGGCTCCAACGTTCATTAGACCAAAAGGCATATTATCATACATGAAAGTCCCCCAAGGAGTGATAAAACTTGTCTTCTCCTTATCATCAGGATGCATAGAAATCTGATTGTACCCTGAGAAACCATCAATCATTGAGATCCTCTGTGCCTCGACCACTTTTTGCAATATTTGCTCAATTTTAGGCAGAGGATAATTATCCTTTAGTGAAGATCTGTTCAAATTTGTAAACTCAAAACACAACCTAATTTCTCCATTCTTTTTCCTAACGGGAACTAGATTAGCCACCCATGAAGAGTACCTGAGGGGCACTATGATCTTGGCATCCAATAACTTCTTCACTTCTTTTTCAATAACATGAAATAAGGCTGGATTAATCCTCCTTAATTTCTGACGAAAAGGTTTAACATTCGGTTTTAAAGGGACTTTATGTTGTATAATTCTAGTGTTCTCAATTCCTCATAAGACCATGCAAAAACATCAACATGTTCCTTTAACAATTTTATGTACTTGTTTCTTTGTTCAGCTGTAAGTACTTTAGAAATTTTTACCATTCTAGGGTGTTCTGCAGAGCCAATGTTACAATCCACCACATTCTCTTCTGAGGACTGTACAACAAGTTTTAAGAGTGTATCATCTTTTGAAAATATCCTTTCCAAAGGTACCAAACCTTTTAAGATGAAATTAATTTTTAATTCAATGATTTTGTGTCCAACTATTTCATTTTCAACAATCTCTTCCACATCTCCATCCCCTTCATCTTCCTCTTGATCAATCAGGGAATTAGAAAACTCATGTGTAAGCTCTAAAAATATTTTAATTTTAATTTCATCTTCAAACACTCTCCACTGCTTTACATTATCAGGTACAGATGGTCTGTACCTAACTTCAATGGGATACCTCAACTGTGTAGTCTTGGGGCTTCTAAAGTGTGTAGCAGCCAAGGCCAATGAATTTGCAGTCTGATTATAGTCTCTTGGAATATAGGTAATGTTAAAGGCTACAAAATAATTTTCAATCATGTCCCATACCTCATTTTGATAGACTTTCAGCAAATCTTGTTTTACTTGATAGTTGTTCTTCACCTGCTGAACAACTAATTCGAAGTCACCAAATGCAGAAATCTGTTGAATGCCAAAATATTTTGCGGCCTTCAATCCTAATAGCAAAGCTTCATATTCAGCAGTATTGTTTGTAGTAATGAACTCTAATTTATACATCAGCTTTACTGTTTCACCTCCGGGGGATATAAGAAGAACCCCTACTCCAGCACCTTCTTTGCAAGAGGATCCATCAAAGTATAATTGCCAAAGCTCATCCTCCTGTTCCCTTTTGCATTTTACTCGCCGTTCCCTTTCAACCTATAACAAACCAGTACTATTGTCATCATCACTAAAATGTAACATGCAAGTACCCAGATCCTTATCAACAGCATACAGAGGATGGTTGGTAGGGTTCTTGTCATCTGTTACAATATAGGCAAACTGAAGCTCTCTATACAGCCTTCTGTTTTCTCCTCCAAACACAGGAATAGTAGCATATTATAAATCCATTTGTAAGGTCCCACCAACTTTCTTTGCCCAAGATCTAGAGAGAAGCAACCCAAATTTAGGTGTAATATCAGCTACCACTACATCCATGATTACACTCTTCTTGGGTAATTGAGACAAACTGACAACCATGTCTTTTATTACCCCTAAACACTTCACAGCTCGTGAATCAAATGCATACAAATCATGATAGGGTTTGGTGATACTCAGACCTAAAGCCTCAATAATAGCCTTTGGCATTAAATTGTGTGATGCTCCTGAATCTAACAAACAATTATGTATCATTTGTTCATGAACTATCAGAGTAATGTAGAATGGAGGTGAAGCACCTGCTTCATTCTCAGTTTTTTCAGCCAAGGCTGATCCAATGAAAATCCTAGGATTTTCTTCTTGCAAATTCACTGTATCAGAAATAGGCTGATTGTTTACTAAATTAATCATCCTAAGGACTGTCTCTTTATAGGAAGGATTTTTCATAAGTTCAGTTAAAGGCACATAAATATTTAACTTTCTTAATTCATTTTCCAGGATGAAATTCTGCATAATTTTATTTGCCTCTTCAACCTCCATGTTCTTCTTTTGCTTTTTGGGAATATGTTGTTTCTCTGACACAGGATCAGATTTCTGTTTAGTAGGAACAACTACCTTCTTCTTTGGGCTTTGTACTACCTATTTTGGGCCTGACCTCAGATTCACAGTCTTCTTGAGTTCATTTTGGTAGACATCAGCAGTTACAGCAGCCATTTTCAGACCTAAATCTTCCTTTGTTTCGAACATATCAGCAGCATAGCATCCTGCATTTAGAAAATCCTCCTCAGTGACAAAACCCTCAGACAAAATTTCTCCAAAATGGTTCATATCCTGATCTGTATCTTCAAATATCACTTCATCATCAACTTCTTCTTCATCAGCAACATTGTTCTGAAGAGGTGGTGGTACTCTTTGGTCCTCAGTTTCTCTCCTTTCCCACTGAATATCATTATTCCTTCATTCTCTAGGTATGAAACACGGAGCAAACTGTCTTCTAAATTGGTTCTGATTGTTAGGGTTTCTTTCACCTTCTTGAACAGGCTTGCTGGAATTTTTCTCTAGTTCTAATTTGTTTAATTTTGCAGTCAAGATCTTCACCAACTTGGCCATCTCATCAATTTTCGCTTTTGCAGAATGAGAAGCTGAACCTCCTGGAGCTGGTTCTTTCTTTCCTTTCCTGTCATAGATTTGCTGAGCTGTTTCCTTCTTCAATCTATTAGAAGCCAATATGTTAGACTCTACCTCCAATGCTGCATCCGGCATATTCAGTAAAGAAACATGTCTTCTTTCTCTTAGTAGTAAGGAAAATTCATGGTTGAAAGCATTTGCATACGTAAGTTTAGCAGATGTTTCTGAAGGCTTTATTTTTGCGGGAATTCTGCTGTACATTTTGTTAAATCTCTTTGAAAAGTCTGCAATAGTTTCATCCTTTTTCCTCGTAAGGGCTCCAAACTAAGTTATGTAATATGTATGGTCTTTGGTGTCACCCCATTATCTCATGAAGAGATCACAAATTTCTTCAATGATAGTGATAGAGTTAGCAGGAAACTCCCTAAACCATTTCCTGACATCTCCATCAAGGCTCTGCACAAACATTCTCATCCATACATCTTTGGCTTCAATGTTTTGGTTATCAGCATAACTAAGAAAAGGTTTCGAGTGTTCTTCAGCTATAGTTTCACCCTGTCCATTAAACCTAGGCAAGTATTTATGATAGTCACCTCCAGGCAGTGCATTTAAAGGATGAGGCAAAACCAATGGTGCATATCTGGCTGCAACCATTCAGTCCATCATGTCTATAGGCTGATTTTGGGCTGCCATTTTAAGGCTGAATGACTTTGATGATGGAGAGCTTTGGTTGGAACTTGGATGAAAGGGGTTTTTACCTACTTTCAACTAAAATAGTGGTATCTTACTAGGAGAGACTTTTTTAGCTTTTCTGAAATATTGAGGATCAGTGAAAATTTGGAAGTTACTGTTAGGAATTATAGGCTTTAACCAAGGTGAAGTTTCTTCTTCCTTTCTCAACACAGATGAATGTGATGAACTATCCAACTGGTCAGGGGCACATAGTGATGGTAATGAATAAGAAATTCTAATCTTCCATGCTATCTTCAATATCTGTTTAGGGTCTGTAACACCCAACTGCAATGGTGAAATAGGTATGTTTCTAGTTCCAATTCCCCTGGTAGCCACTGTGACAAACTGGTGAAAAGTAGTCTTAAAGATATGCTGGTTTAAGTTCACCTCTTAAAACCAGTGAAATGATAAGTATCCCAGGGAAAAATATGTTTTCAACTTTGTTCCATGGCAATGGCGCCAAATATGTTTGTGGCAAAAATTGTTTCTAGACTACAAAGAAACAAGCCAACACAATCTCAAATATTCAATCAAACAAAACTAGGTTTTTAGGGTTTTTCTAAAAGGTTTTCTGGTTGTGAAGTTTGGTGACAAGAGGGAATACATTCATAATCCAAATAGTGACTAAATCACAAGTAAAGAAGAACTGAGATGCATAATATAATAACCATGTATCCAACAGAAAATAACATTGAAGTTCATCCACAAGTGCCAAGCACTACAAGCATAAAAACTATAAACCAGCAATGAAATTACCAATTGTGTAGCTAAACAAGCTAGAAATGAAGCTAAAGAACAGACTAAAGGGTAAAATGGAGCATATATTTCATAATCAGTTCATCAAATACACATGAGAGTCAAGTACTTAGCTGATAAACAAGTCAGGAGACCTCCTCTAACCATCCAAAAGTCGGACCTCTTGTTCTCTTTGTGACCTTCCTAAATACTATTTTTCAAAATTCAGTTAGAGTCTAAACCCTAACTGCTTTTCAGCCTACTCATTGATAGGGTATTATCAAAATAGTAATTACAAAAATAAAATATTCTTCAAAACATAACAAGTAACTGATTTTGCTAACAATGCTCATAAATCTTTAGCAGCTTCTACTAATAGAGCTATCCCCTCTAAGGCTTGGGCCTTTCTCCTAGTTTTCTGCTGCTCTGCTTCCATCTCTGTCGTTCTTCTAGTAAGCTCTTCATTCTATTGCTGTAGGTTTCTGACAGTCTATTTTAATCCTACAAATTGTACCTATGTACTTCTTTTCCTTTTTAAGGCCTCTTTGGAAACTGCAATTAGTTCTTGGTAGTGATTATTCACCTCTTCTAGGTCTTCCCCGAGTCTTTTATTAGCTATAATAGAACCATCATTTGTCTCTTTCATATACTCTACTTGATGTTTATACTGCTTGATAGTTCTCTGCAGATTTTCTTTCTCTGAGTCAAATTCCTTGCTTCCTGTTGTATTTTGCAGTTCATTAGGAATCCATGGAATGTTAAGCTTTCTAAAGATTTCTTCATCCTCAGGCAGAAGCTCTGTGGAAGTATCATGAAAACTTGGGTTTTCTTGATCATCAGTTTCAGTAGGATCATTTTAATCAATCAACAGCTTGTTTTCTGAATAGGAAACCTCTGTTTCATCTTTTTGCTGTTCCTTCAACAGTTTACCTCGTATTTCCAAAAACACAGCAGATAATTTGGTCTCAGTGAGGCTAGATTCTTCTTCTGTTTTCAATGATTTTTTCCCTTTGCTGTCACCCTTGCTAGACTCTAGATTTTCATTAGAGTAATAAGTATCAATCATAGTTATCCCTTCTGTATTCAACTTAGGGTTTAATAATTTCTTCATGTTTAGCCTCAATTTGTTTTTGGGTATAGTTTTGGGTCTCTAGCCTGGAGCAAGCTCTCCTACCATTTTTAAAATTTTGCCTTGATGAATGACAGAGGAAAATTCCTTAACTTTAATCTTCTTTTTCTTTGGAATTGCTGTCCTATCCTCCTGACTGTAGAACTCTTTTTGTGTGCCAACCCTAGTCTTATCACTGAGAATCAAATCATCTTCTTCCAACAAGTATGCTTCATCTTCAGACAAGATTGTAATTGGACGTTGCTATTGGACCTTAGTATTTTCTCCATCTCCTGAAATCTTCTCTATGAGTATAATCTCTTCATCAATGAATTTTTCTACTGGTGCTTCATTCTGAACAGGATGAGTCTCCTTGTGAATAAACTGCAGATTTTGGTTCTCACTGTCATCTGGATGCTGCTTGGATTCACAATCTTCTTTTGAAGGTTCTGCAACCTCCTCTATTTTGACACATTCTTCACCTTCAACCTTCACTTTTTGTCTTAGTTTTCTGATTAGGGTTTGTCCCTTATCAGCTGGCTTTTTGGTAGACTTTCCTTCTTGGCTGTTTTTGAATCCTGACCAAAAGAGAAAGTATTCCCAAGCCTTTCCTTCTTTTTGCAGAACACTGTTAATAATAAGTTTAATTAGCCCATGGTGAAAGATGGACTGAGTAGTGTGGTCTTGGTGTTCTTTGATCCTGCTGGACATTTTCTACAAGCTCTTTAGCAAGAAGAAAGGTAGATTCATCGTTGATTCACCACTAAGGTGTTGAAGGAACCTGAAATGATACTTGAAGACGGAGGCATACTTTCCTTCACATGTAATGTAGCTTTGTAGAACCTTGGTAGGCTCTACCCATTCAGCTCTAAAATTATGGATGGGCACTACCTTGCCCCAATCTGGAACAATACCATGCAATAGATACCTTTGGGCATTGAAAGTAAATGGCACCTTTTTGAACCAAAGTTCTCCTTCATTCTTGACCCCTGTTGCTTCAGCCACCAAATCTGTAGTCAATTTGAACTTCAAAGTATCAAATGATACTATATCTTTGTTATAACACTGACCAAATTTGTGAGAAACTTCAGTATTATATCCATCAATATTTTTAAAGAATTTCAACCATCCAGCATTCTCAAAGAGTTTAGCACATCCTGGAAATTTGTCTATCTAATTCAGCTCAGTGGGCTCGGCCCTGTTAGTCTTCCCACTCCTCTTCATCTTCTGTGTGATTTTCAGAACCTGTTAGTGGCTTGACAACCTATTTTCTTCAAGTTTTCATAGTCTTGGCAGTCAATTCTCCCTTGAACTCTCACAGGCTGCTTGTCCTTGATTTTATACAGTCTATTCTATTATCAATTCAGGGAATGTTTTGTGCCAAGTTTGAATAATTTAGGTTAAACAGAGCAACAAATATCTTTAACAGGGTTGTTTCTGAACTTTACTAACATCAAATGATGTTCATTTAGACCTTTTAGACTGATATCTCACCATTGGGAGTTTGTTGAATACATGAATTTATGTTTTCCTCTAACAAATTGATATTACAAGGCTTAACAGAAAAAACTCGAATTTAACAGGCCATGACCAAGGTTACGCAAGGTACCTCATTCCAAGCTTGATTTAGGTGTTAAAAGTCAATTCCTAGACTGGCTTAAAGATGAATTGAACGCTCCAGGTGTCTTCAACTCTCCAGCTCACCTCTAACTGTCATGCTGTGAAACCCTAATTTCCTTCAACTACCAATTTCTGATTTTTTAGCAATGTGTCTCCCCCGAGTGTCTCCACCAGCTTCGTAATACTCAATTTGAGAACCTCTTTCCCATCAATCTTGCCTTATTCCACTATCTGTCATGATTTACCATGCATTTACCTCTGACTGCCATGATCTCCCTCACGTCATAACCAACACTTGTTTGCATGATTATCCTGACGAGACACATATCAAACCTGCTTATTGATGTGATTAGTCACCCCAAGAATGAAATCATTGAAGAAATTGGCATGAAAAGTGATAAATTGAGCACCCATGACTTTCTTGTAGCGCGCCAATGCATTATTTCTACCCTTGTGCTACAAGAAAGTTCAAAAATCAAATTTTGTGTTATTTGATCACCAATTCAACTTTAAAATAGGTTTATATGGTTAAACCTTGATCTTAGTGCTATTCATGAAACTGTTAATCAAAATATACCCTATAGAACCCTTCAGGACATAAGAAAATAAAAACAATGAAAACTTAATGGCATAAACTCAAAATTGAACTCTAAACCAAAATTTCCTAGAAGTAAGCAAATGAGCAAGCTTCAAAAAACACAAATAAAATATAAGACTGAAGAAAACAAATTCATGACTTAACAGTACCCTTGAAACAGTAAATTATTCAATGCTAAATACTTGCAATACTTGTGATTCCCCAAGTCAAAATACTTGCAATTCTTTTAATTCTAGGTCTAGAGATCAGTTTTGCAAGACATTACAGTGCATAGGGAGTCAAGTCTCTAATTTTGCAAATGATAATAATTGATTCTCCATTAGCAATAAGTTTCTGAATCTGCCTGGCTCTGAGAATGTTTATCACTTGATTTAAAGCTAAAATAGGCTTCACAATAAAATAGGTTTCACAATAAGAGAAGAAACCTTTTGCAGTTTGATCACAACCATAGACATGCTTATTATGGAACCTTCTTAAAGAAAAGGTGAATATACTTTGCATAATTTTAAGTTTATTAATTATTGAAGCAATAGCTTGTGTTTTAATTTTGATATCCCATGATGAGGAGCATATAAAACAACTTGAAGCTCATGGATTCTTAATATTGCAGTAGACAAGAGGGAAAGTTTTGTTTCTGACTCTTTTTTTTGATGCAGTGATGGCATTGAACATAGAAATCCTTTCAGGAAGGACTCTTCTTTGGACTATGAGAATGATAGTAATGAAGAATGGGAAGATGTACTCATCACTAAGTCTCTTTGGTAAGATTATTTGTAGTATTTTTATTAGCTTTAGTTACAGGGAAAATTGTACATAGCTCTCAGGAATTAGTTTATCATAAATACTAGTTACTGGTAAGTTGTAATAGTAATTGTAGAAGGAGCAAGTCGATAAGTCGACTTGAACGAGAGCTGACTTAGTCGATCAACTGACTAAGTCGATGAACCGACTTAGTCGATCAGCCAACTAAGTCGGTTGGCCGAATAAACTAAGAGAATAGGTCAGCCACCCAAGGTCCTGTCGGTTCACCGAACCAACAAGTAGTTATTTTTGTAACTGTTCTGTAATCATATATATTAGGCTGTTGAGCCAGATGAGAACTCAGTTCAGTTCTCTGTGTTGTATGGACTCATTTGTATAATATAATCTGTTTATTCATTCTTATCTCTTGTCTCTGTTTTATATTTATATATGTTTTAGTCTGTATTATTGGTAACCTTATGTGATCTATGAGATTACAACATTGGTTCCATTGCCGGTAGTACACTACTGGAATGTATGCAAACAGATGATACCAGAGCAGGAGATTAAGGGTTGGAGGGAACATAAAGTTGCAAACTATTTGCAGAATTACGCGTGAAGGAATAGATTAATAGTCACACAAGCAAAAGAAAGATTTTTCACAGAGATGCATGAAAAGTTTGTCGAATCAATGCCCCAACTTTTGAAGAAATTCCTGGATGAGAAATCCGGACGGGATTAAAGAACAACAGTTGCTGGAAAAAATGATCCACGGAGGTAGAACAAACTTGTCGGAGTGGTTTGAGAAAATCACCGACGACTTCTGTGAGGAGTAAGCAGTCGAAGACAAAACTTTGGTAGAAACAGTCAAAGAGAAAATTTACATAGATCTCACCGAACAATTTCTGTGTTCCCTACTGACCTTGCTGTTCAAATTCTTGATCGAGAAAGGAGAAAGACATACTGTCGAACCTCATCCATCACTTCACGGACTGCCATCAAACTCGAACTGGGTGGAGAAACAGAGGAAGTGGGAAAAGTTCATTGCAGAAAGGGAGTGGGAATACTTCCTAAGCAAATAGACCGAACTATCCGGGCTTTCTAAAAAGCGTCGGGTAGGCTATGGGGGGGTAGCTAGTCATATGTCAAGATAGAGTATAGTGGATTCTAGTTGACTAGAAATAGATACCAGTCACCAGTAATGAGAATTCGACTAAAAGGGAACTCAATAAAATAGTATCATATGAAGGTATGTCGGACATTCATAAAATAGAGAGAGAAGAAAGACACCAAAGAAGGGAAGCAAGACGAGAAAGAGCCTTAGAGCTACACAGAGGAAGGAACCCTAGGGAGAACGACAAGGAGGAGAGTCCACCAGAGTTGGGTCATAACCAACATGAAGAAGGAATGGAACAAGAAGCATTCCCTAAGGAGGAAGAATTGTGGATAGAGCATCCAGAAGCTCTCCAATTAAGAGCTCCCAATGAAGGAACAACCCTCTCTCCATTGAATCCACGTACTCGAATATAGACTATTGTCGAAGAAGACCTCCAACTAAGAGCTGGTGACTTTAGTATATGGATTATACTAGGCGATGACATGTACACTAGACAACACCTCATTATACGTCGACCAGAGGAAGGGAATTGGGTGACCTTTCAAGCGGCACCCTCCAACCGAAGTATCCACTTTCTCTTACTGACACATGAAGGAGTGCCCCCCCTGCCAAATACAACTTTAGAAGAAACAGAACATTCAGAACTGCAGCCAAATAGTTGCAGTGGACCATCGACAGTAGAAGTCGACATCAAACGACTGCAAATCGACGAAGAATCAACAACCGATGGAAACTAAAGTTCCATTGACCAGAGTTCCGCAGAGACAAATACACCAACAACCCCACCATCCTCATCACCACCCCCACCTCCACCGCCACCACCTCTTGAGAGCAGTGACAATGATTCAGACATGGGTCATGGATCGGCTCACATTCCTCTATATGAGGGGGATGAGGACCCCAGACGACACTGGTTCATCTGTGAGTCGACTTGGGATGCCAACCAAGTTACAGACGAAGATAGACAAATGGCATAGTTCGCAGGTGCCTTAAGGAAAAGAGCATTGATGTGGTATATGACATTTTTGGAGAGACAACCCAGAGCAACAAAATCCAAGATTAAGGTGCAGTTTTTGTCATTTTTCAAAACCCCAGATGCTAAGCACCTGGCTGCGAAAAAACTTAAAACCACATCACAAAAGCCAGGGGAATCTGTTCGTGACTATGATAAGTGTTGGAAATACCTACTGAGCCAGCTGGATTATGTTATATATGAGCAGTTACTAATCCAATGGTTTCTTGCAGGGCTATCTCAAAAAGTACGTCGACACATCAGTCTAGAAATGTTCAAAACTTACGAAGATGCGCTAACGAAAGCTCTTCAGATGGAGATGGACGAGGACATACCCACTTACCCCACAGACCACAGATTGGAAGAACAACTCGAGAACATAAAGAAGTCTCTGAAGGAGCTAAGCCTCAAGAGTTAGGATATCTGGTGCACCAAATTCTCGACAACCAGCCATTCCAAGGATAACTGTTGACAGGAATATAGAGACAGGACATTCGATTCATACAGACCAAGTATTTTTGCGACATTTTCCAGGAGCACAGGGATCACTCAACGAACGATTTCCCATTCAATATGAAGAACGGAAAGGCCTCCTGGTGTGCTATCTACGAGACCAAAAGTCATAACACGATCGACTGTCAGTTGAACCTCAAGAACCGACAGAACTATCAGGCGGTCTACCAAATGAATGCAGTGGCACAACACAACTAGAAAAACAATCTAGCAAATGATCTGAATGGTCAGAGATACGATGGTCGACAATATTAGCATTGGTACAACAATCAACATGTAGGCTATGGAGGAAGAGGTCGATTCCCTGGGAATCATGACGCTCGACTGCGTCGACCCATTCAGTGCTTCACATGGTATAAAGAGGGTCATCGGTACGTAGACTGTCCATACAAGGACATAACTGATCTCAAATTTTGTACTCACTATGGGGTAGGGGATCACTCACTAGAGGATTGCCATACCATGTTAGAAAAAATTAACATAAAAAAAATGTTAATGTCTTGTCCTGTGTGCAAAAAAATGATGTAATAACCACCGAAAATTTACATATTGTAACTCGACAAGGAACAAAAATAGGAACTGATAACCCAAAAATTAGTAAAATAAAAGAGAAAAATGTCTATCTTGACCCATTGAAGGAAAAACAAACATATAAAGAAGCAACTCATGTATTTCAAGAATTGCACGACAAGATGTTGATGCAATTGTAACTTCGGAATGTATTCACTTGTATTTCTTATCTATTGTAACCCGATGTTCATTTTGGGATGTATTGTAATGTATTTGAGTCATGTCATGCCCCAATGTTCCGATCGGGAAGTTTCTATAATGAGAAAGTCATGTCAAGTCATTATGGGTAACCCTCCTATTGGTCAAGGGTTAAAGTCCCCATAGTTGTGGGGCCCTTGGGTTATTAGACTATCCTAGTGAATTCGACCCTAGGTGAGTCATTGTAAGTTAGGGCAATAATCCCCACCATTGTGTTACCCTCCTATTGGTCAGAGGAGGAAAAGTCCCCACAAGTGGTGGGGCACTAGGGCTATTAGACACTCCTAGAGATGTCCGCTCTAGTAAGTAAGTGTTAAGTGAGGTCGACATGTTGGAGTGCACTTCAAGTGAATGGAAGAATATAAATAGAGAGTGAGAGAGTCTCTATTTATCACTTGCAATACTCACACTCACTTATGAGGGCGCATGAGTGAGAGAGGAGAAGCTCTCTCAGTGTGAGAGAGAGAGACTACTGCTGTTGGGAGATCATCTTATTGTTTTGGGGTCTTACCATTTTGTGCTGATTCTATCTCTGAGGAAGTTGCAAGGTTTTCTCCTTTATGGTTTCCCTGAGGAAAACTCTTTGTGTCTCTTGTCTCTTGTGATGTGATTATGTTTTATTGTTGTGCTTGTTATTATCTCAGTGAAAATATCCTAAGATCATAATGCTAGCTTATATGATGAAAAACTAACACAAGAAAATGTTCATAATAGTTGACGTAACACAATAAATGAATTAATCCAGCTCGTTCAAATAGACGATTCAGTATCCCAATTTATTGATTTGTTGTATGAAATAAAAGCTACCAACTCTGAAAAACAAACAAAGAACATCTGCAACTTAAATAAAAAAGACAAAGGTGATGCCGACCCACTTGTCGACCTAGAAATCGAAGGTTACCACGTCCAAAAAGTAGTGCTCGACTTCGGCTCACAAGTAAACATCATGACTCATGACACTTGGGAACAAATGGGTAGACCTCTACTTTATGAGTCAGGAATATACCTTAAACTAGCTGACCAAGGCCTAATTGAACCCATTGGAGTCTGGAAAAATGTCGACATGACTATAAAAGGAATCTCGACCAAGGTTGATTTCGAAATCATTGACCCAAAGGAAGGATCCAGTTCCTTCCCAGTGCTAGTCGGTCAACCTTGGGGTAGAAAGATGAAAGCATCCATATCCTTGGACAAGAAATGAATCAAATTGAAGGGAAATGGAAAAAAGGTCATTGTACCCATTCATCCATCTCAAGGGGAACCTTGGACTGAACCTACTGATGAAGAAGTCGATGTTAGACAACTCTACCAAATCCACAACAATGCAGACTCCACAGAACCAAATATCCATGGAGAACTTCACTTAGGTAACCATAACTGAGTTGGTTATAACTCAGACGCTGAGTTATATGATTGGGAGATCGAGAAATATGAAACACAAGCAAGAGGGTGTTGGACTATGCAAAAAGTATAGAAAAATCCCACCCAAGACTACTTCATAGTGTCCATTGTCCCAAAAATCTTTGAAAATAAAATCAGGGAACACCCTACCTTACAACCGACCAACCTGAATACTACACAACTACCAAGATATAAGGAAAGGGAATCACCAGTCATGCATGTCGAAAAATTTTCCAAAAATATTGGTGAACATGGCCAACTTCAAAGCCTAGTTGAAACTTTCACAGGGAAAGCAGCTAGATGGTGGGATACCCATCAGACAAGACTATAGACCTAGAAAGCTGCTTCAACTTACTTTGTCAAAAGGTTTGGAGGAAAGAAGTTAACCCAACAAGCTCAGATGCCTATATTCACTTAACTATAGGACCCAGAGGATCATATTAGAACCTGTGAAAAGGAGTGGAGAAGACTTGGATACAAGGATGAACGAGCATGGCCACACTTATTCCCATCAACCCTAGTTGACTTACCGAACAAATGGTATAAGATGGAATAAGCTAGAGGTGAAACCTTCTTATGGCATGAACTCAGGGAAAATTTTATTAAAGATTTCAACTTTATACCTCAAAATGAAAATTTGGTCGAAACAACAAAACAAATTAAAGAATTTATCTAGCCAACCGAAAATAAACCCTTATAAGATCATCGACAGACAAGGAAATGTAACAAAATACAAACATAGCTAAAGCCACAGTCGACAAGATTATAGCAAGAAAACGAAAACACAGAAGGAAAAAGCTTTAGATGGAAAACCAACCATATAGAAACAACAAAACCTATTTGCACCATCCTGAAAGTTGGAACAACTGGCAAATCAGATACTGACAGAATGACTGCAGCTGACTTCCCTGTCACATTCTCACAGTTCAAAGAAGGAATTCGACCGATCAATGAAGCCAAAGCACCAGAGTGGCTAGATGCTATAGTCAAAACTAAAGAATTTGACATCTCAAATGATGATCGACCAAAAATGGAAAAGATTGGTGACTACTGGAGTGAAGAATAGACCACAGAAATAGTGAACTTACTAAGGGAATTCCAAGATGTATTTGGTAGAGATTACAAAGGCCTCAAAGGCTTAGTCCATGAAATGGGAGAAATGAAAGTTGATACTAAACCTGATGTTCGACCTGTGAAGAAAAGGCCTTATAAACTAGCTCACAAATACAAGGACATAGTCAAAAAGGAAATTGATAACATGTTAGCAGTAGGCATCATCTACCCTATCAACCAATCAGAATAGGTAAGTCCAATGGTTGTACAACCTAAGAAACATGACCCAACCAGACTAAGAATTTGTGTCGACTTCAGGGAACTAAACAAAGTAACACTGACAGACCCATTTCCAACCCCTTATGGAGATGAAATCTTGAATGAAGTTGTAGGACATGAATGCTACTCATTTACAGATGGATTCTCAGGCTATAACCAAGTGCCAATAGCTAAAGAAGACGAGAAGAAGACAACCTTTGTGTGTGAATTTGGTTCATTTGCTTACAAATTTATGCCTTTTGGATTAAAGAATGCACCTACAGTGTTGTCTCGAATTGTTGTTAAAACATTTCAAGAATATATTTACAAGACCATGGCAGTATACTTTGATGACTGGACAATATAATCCATGCTAAAAGATCATTGCAAATGGCTCAGACTTATGTTGGAGAGATGTCAACAGATTCAACTTTCCCTAAACATCAAGAAATGCATATTTGTGACCCCCATAGGGATATTATTAGGGCACATTTTCTGTAAGGAAGGTATTAAGGTCGAATTTGCAAATATTAAAACTATCCTTGACCTAAAACCACTAGTAAACCCCAAACAAGTCAGGGTGTTACTTGGCCACACAAGCTATTACAGAAAATTCATAAGATATTATTCAAATATGACCTATCCTCTTGAATAACTATTAAGGGAAGATCAATAGTTTAACTGGAAAGAGGAATGCCACATATCATTTGAAAAATTAAAAATAAAACTAGTCGAAGCCCCCATCCTAAAGTTTCCAAACTGGTCTATCAAATTCCATGTTCACATTGATGCATTAGGCCTAGCAATAGGAGCAATCCTAACTCAAGCAGGAGATGATGGAATGGATTATCTCATAGTTTACAGCAGCAAAAAATTAAACAAGGCTGAAAGAAACTATTCAACCATAGAAAGAGAAGCCCTAGGAATGGTCTTTGCCCTACAAAAATATTGATATTATCTCTTAGCTAATCCATTTATATTCTATACTGACCATTAGGCCCTGAAGTATCTCGTCAATAAACCAATCCATCATGGAAGGATTTGTCGATGGCTACTTCTCTTCCAAGAATTTGAGTTTGAAGTCGTTGTCTGACCAGGCAAGTTAAATGTCAGTCCCGAACATCTATCCCGAATCGACACAGGAGAAGAACCGACAGGAGTCGACGATGAATTACCTGCTGCACATTTATTTCGAATAGAAGCAGTCCCAGTAGAACTAGAAGAAATAGTTGAGTTCTTAGAAAATGGACATGCACCAGAAGGTATGAGCACCAAGAAAAAGCAGATCTTAGCTATGAAGGCTGCACCATACAGTCTCATCAATGGATTTTTATACAGAATGGGATTAGATGATATCCTCAAAAGGTGTGTACTAGAACATGAATGAGACCACATTCTGCATGAAGCACACTATGGACCTATAGGAGGACATTTTCAAGCGGACACAACTGCAAATAAAATCCAACAATCAGGATTATGGTGGCCGACACTCCACAGAGATTGCAAAAATTTTGTTAGTTGATGTGACAGATGTCAACGACTAGGTCGACCCCTGCCTAGTACAGAATTTCCCTTGATATCAGTAAACCCAAGTTTTACATTTGAAATATGGGCCATAGACTTCATAGGACCATTTCCTATCCCAGCAAAAAGGTCAGGTTCAAGGTATATCATTACTGCAGTGGAATATGTCACTAAATGGGCAGAAGCTAAATCGATCGATACATGTTCTAGTGAGATAGCTACTAAGTTTATCTATGAGAATATCATCACTAGATTTGGATGTCCACTAACCCTGATTAGCGACCAAAGGACACACTTTATCAACAAGACTATCAAAACCCTAACCGACCAGTTCCAAATCGACCATCGTCAAAGTACAACATATCATCCTCAGTCGAATGGAGAAATTGAAGCATTCAATAAAACACTAACAAGAGGATTAACTAAAATATGTAATGCCGATAAGGACGACTAGGATGAGAAAATACCTGCAGCCTTATGGGAATATAGAACAGCCTATAAATGATCGACCGATCAAACTCCTTTTTGACTAGTCTATGGACAAGAGGCAGTAGTTCCACTACACTTCCGACAACAGACACCTATTATCACAGAAATACTACATGTTGATGTCGAACAGGGAAGGAAGGACCGACTATTTCAACTCAGCAAGATGGAAGAGCATCGACTCATGGCTATACAACACCAAGAAATCCAGAAGCAACAACATAAAGCATGGCATGACCACAACATCAAGAACAAAAACCTATCGGTCAGCGACCTAGCTTTACTATACAATAGTCGGGTCAAAGGAAAACCTAAGAAACTCCACACAGAATGGATGGGACCTTACGTTGTTGAAGAGATACATCCCAACGGATCAGTCTGACTAAGGAACTTACAGGGCATGGTATTTTGAAATCTCATTAATGGAGCCCGACTAAAATGCTACAAAAACTAAATCTCAAAAAAAAAAAAAAATCATATAACGACCATAACCGTCAACCAAAATCCATAAAAAACTAAAAATTTCAAAAACAAAATAATACCCCACAAACAGAAAACCATGACAAGAAATCACCATCTCGACAACCACCATCACGACCATCGACCTAGCACCAGCGACCACTTTCATCGACCGACTACTTCCGTCGACCATTCTCATCACCGACACCAACCGATGACTTCGATAGTCCCATCGCGCATTCATGACATCGAGCACTGAAAGCAATTCACCATTAACACACACTCGAGACTTCCAGCTGGAACATCACGTCTGCCATTAATACACCCATTGCTGCACACAACTAGAGCATCACCTATAAATACTAGATCGTCGAAGGTTATTTCACCGCAACCTATACAGGTGGAGCATCAGAGCATCCAGTCGACCAAAATTTGAGAACCCCTTAGTGACATCGACCACCAAATCGACAAAATGGCCCCCAAACAAACCAGAGCCTCGACCAAAGCTAAGGAGATACAGGGCACGGATACACCTTTAGTCTGCCGGCTGAAAAACATCAAAAATGCCAAAGTACAGGAAGGCTCATGGCAAAAGCTATGGACTGAAATACAAGAATGGGCCTTTGTCGACAAAAGGGTCACTCAAGCAGTAGAGAAAATCAAACACAACACTCTCTTCGGCTATGCCAATGCACCATTGATGGCCAGATTTGGTGGCACGAAGGAAGCTGCTGTCAAATTCATCATCAGTTGATATCACAGTGGTCAATTCTACTTCGACGAGCCGGTCGACATCTCTGGAGATGTCATCTCCAAGCTGACCGGTCTCTCTAATAAAGGAGACCCCGTACTAGTCGGTATCAAAGACAGACTGGTCGAAGAGCTCGTTGGGTCACCTTCCAGAAAAAACTCGAAGGGCTTGATGATTAGCCAAATCACAACCTGAACACCATAGATTGTGGCCAAAATCATTGCAATAACACTCACTCTAGCAGGTCGAGGCAGAGACCTCAAGTTAGAAATGCTAGAATCCGTTGACACCATTGCCACTGATGGACAAATATACAGATGGGGTGATTATGTCGCCGACATGGTGAAGACCATCTGTAAAAGATGTCAAGAAACCGAGGGAATAATCAAGTTCCCCTCCCTCATCTTATGGATTGTAATGTACCACATATTCCCAGAGGGGAGTCCAGTATTTTGGGAACCGTCAAAGTTCGACATGTGGAGATTTAAACCATTCTCCCAGCGAGAAAATTTGCATGAACTAGAGTGTGGGAAAGTATTTCTAGAGAACTGGTTCCAACAACTCAAAGTCCACACGACTAGATGGAGGGTTCCTCAAAACATCCGATGAAATCTACCAGCTAACTCCCACATCCAGCTGGAGCTTGACCATAACTTGGTGTGGTACATGCAGGGTGACAATTCCAACACCAAAGCTCTCGACTACTATCCATCTATTGACCAGATCTTCTGGGAACTGTCTCGACAGGCCAAGACAAAAATACCAGTACCAGCAGCAACAAAACGAATCAACTTCTTGATCGAGGAGCCACTCATTGACAAGGAAAAAGAGGAAGACTATGAGCTTAACCTCTACATCAGCACATTTGTGTCGGAGGAGACACCAGTCAACTGCAGATAACTATCAAACCTTCGACGCAAAAAGAATAGAACCCCAGACCACAAAGCCAAAGCCACAGCCACAGTAGCAGATAACCCCTTTGGCTACAGAAAGTGTCGTCTTGACTCAGGATCCGATGGGCGAGACAGAACTAGATAACCCTGAGTACGTTGTTACAAAAGGCATTATTCGAAAACTATCAACAGAAATAGCAGCAGCCAGTAAGAAACTAGAAACACAAGAACAACAACAAGGTAAAGGTAAGAAAAATATAATTGCCGAATCATCAGAGGACGAGGAGGAACTAGTATCCACAACCCTTGACATCATAGAGGATGCCACAGCAAATAAAGTGTTGGTTGAAACCTAGTTCCAGCGATTTGTCGACGCAGGAGCACAAGCAGGTCGATCGAAAAAAGAAAAGACTACGACGACGCCTAGAAACATCATCGATCTTGTGTCGATGCCTCCACCCTCATCATCGACGAAAATAACCAAGGAGAAAGCACCAGCACCACAGTTAGTCACCCCCCTCGACTTATACAAAAGTACAATGCCGGAGGCGGTAAAAGCAAAATTCGACAGAGATAGGGACTTGGAAGCTTTCTTTGAGAAACTACTTGCATTGTTTACATCTACTCAAAATATTTCTACCAAGGCACCTAACTTCATGTCTGGAGGACACCAACCAGGACAGAGCACATAGCCCCCAATCGTTGCAACCATCACGTTGAATTTCAAAAGAAATACCGACAAGGAAGGTAAAGTGATTGGACATTGGTCCTCCATTATTGCACTAACTGACCCTGTACCCCAAGCCAACCTACCAGCCACTGCACCGACTGAAGTAGAAATGTCTTCCACCATAAACTCATGCCCCTGACCCGACAACCCACCACTCAACCATAATCCCCCCAAACCAATCACCCCCGACCATTCGCCAACTCCACCACCACCACCACCACCGCCATCTCCACCACCACCACCACCGCCATCTCCACCACCACCACCACCCCCTGACTCAGAAAAATAACTCACACAAGCGACTACATCCAAACAACAAGAGGTGGTAGTCATCCCACCTCCCCAACTAGACAGACCATCAGCCTTTAACCCACAAACCAAAAATCCCGCATCGACTGTTGCAGGTATACAAGAGGCAGAAAAAGAAAAGCACAAGAAGAAGAAGGAGAAATAGAAGAAGGAGCATCATGGAAAGCCTTCTGAACTCCAAATTAGCTTTAAGGATGCAAGCTCCTTGACCGACACAGAGACGGGACAACTCCTCAAAACCCTAGCAAGTGAAGCAAAGGTAAGGAGTGAGTGACGAAATAAAGAACTCAAAGACAAAAACGTAGAACAGGTTGAGTTTCTCGACAAATGCAGGAAATTGGCCCAGTCCTTCATGCTGGGCCCCATAGAGATTGACATAGATAGACTGCTTGAAAGAGCATATCAACTATTTGAGAGCATGGTGTCGACCCTCCAAGCACACATTCAGGAAACCAAGGAGGAACAAAAAGAGGAAATTGCCCGACTCCTCATGGCACAACACACTGCATTTTCTGAAGCATATAAAGTATTGCAAGATCATATGGAGGAGTCTGTTGTAACCGAAGAAGTACTAAGAGACTGGCCTAATCACTACAAGAAAGTTTATCAGTAGACATGACAGACTTGGCAAGGGATTCAGGCATTGGAGAGCAGAAAGACCACTGAGGAAGCACTCAGAATGACAATAGAAGAACAGATAGTGCTCGAAACCACCAAACTGCAGAAACTGGAAAGGGAAGCACATCAGTGGGTACAACAAGCTCTCCCTAACTTAGAGAAAGTCAAAATCATCTATTCGTAGATGAAACGACTTATCGAAACTACAGAAGAGAAGGACCAGTTCATGGGTCCCAAGATGGAGAGGATAGCCGAAGTCTCCATCTTAGAAAAGATGTCGATCTTATCAGGCTTGACCACACTCACCATCAACATCCATAAAATTTTGCAGAGTTGGACAGATTTCCAACATCACGTCGCCGTCACAGCTGCAGCCATTGTAGAAGTCTACGTACAAAAACGACTGACCATTAGACTTCACACCCCACCGCAATAAATATTAAAGGCCAACAAGAATTTTGTACCTTCCTGTTTCTTCAGGATGAAGAAATGTTTTGTTCGTGGGGGAGATGTAGAAGGAGCAAGTCGATAAGTCGACTTGAACAAGAGTCAACTTAGTCGATCAGCCAACTAAGTCGGTCGACTGACTAAACTAAGAGAATAGGTCGGCCACCTAAGGTCATGTCGGTTCACCAAACCAACAGGTAGTTATTTTTGTAACTGTTCTGTAATCATATATATTAGGATGTTGAGCTAGTTGAGAACTCAGTTCAGTTCTCTGTGTTGTATGGACTCATTTGTATAATATAATCTGTTTATTCACCTATCTGTTCTTATCTCTTGTCACTGTTTTATATTTATATATGTTTTAGTGTGTATTATTGGTAACCTTATGTGATCTATGAGATTACAACAGTAATAATTATGTAGTTTGTAGATTGATATCTATCATAAATTTGTTTGAATATCATCATTTTCAAGCAATAACAACTTCTTAAAGGGTGCTAGCTCAATGGTAGAGTGCCTTCCTAATTATAGGCAGGAGGTTGGTGGTTCGATTCCTCCGTTCCCTATCATAAATTTGTGATTACAAAAATGATTAAATTCACATATATACGAACATTAGTAGATAATTTCCCATATCTTAGTCATATTTAGCTTAGCCATTAATATGTTAACATCTAGTAGTTTATTTAGTTGTATATTTGATCATTAATGGTTGCAATCAGTGACTAAATCAATGACCAAATCAACGACTAAATCAATGACTAACTCAGTGACTAACTCAATTCCTAAATTCGTGACTAAATAAATGACTAAATCATTAAATATCAATAACAAAAATAATTACTAAATCAATGACTAAATCATTGACTATCAATGACTAAAGAATTGTCTATCAATGACTAAATCATTGTCTATCAATGACTAAATCAATGACTACTAAGTCAAGCTATTAATGACTAGTGAAATACGACTAGCTATAAGATAGTGGAAATTTGATACTATTATTCACCAACTCAAAAATAGTCGTTTATAGCCTGATTTTAGTCATTTTTTAAGTAATTAATTTCTCATTTTCTACTAGTGTCCTCTGGGAGAGAGAACCAAAAATTCCAGGTGGACTAACTCTCACTTTGATTCACACACCATGAGTGGTCATGAGCCTAAGATCCTGGAGATCCCTCATTCTCCTCATCTGATATGGGAGGATGAAACTGCAAGCACATATGGGACTTCGTTGGGATCCACCCATTCTATAGTTGGGATATAGCCTGATGACCCTTCACAATTTCTGGACTACATGAATGCAAATCATAGGTATTGGTTGCGTAGTCCAAACCATGAGACTCAACATGCACCCACTAGCACTAGTATAATAAGGTATGGCATGCCATACCTTCCTGAGATCGGTCTGGCACCCAATGTCGGATCAGGTGTTGACCCTGGTATTGCACCTGTGGGCACTTCCATTCCTTTCCATGTGGAGAGGTTTGGTAGCACTATTCATATTACACCTTCCATCCCTACGGTGGAGGCTTCCTCACACATTCATTCTATGCCTAGAACTGTTGTTCCCATTAGGGGATCTGATCCTAGACATGTGAATATTGGGGGCATGAGTTCTATCCATTCCCATATTCCATCATCTTCAACACTGGTTCCTTAAAATTCTATTTTGATGACACATCCTCTTCCTAACTCTAGTGGTCCTTAAGGCCAGAGTTCTACCATTAGCCATATGCATCCCACGTCTAGTCACACCGTAGTGTCACAAGGCTACGTGCCTCCTCATGTGTCAGGGTGGTATGGACCATCTTATGGACCGGCTTATGGGTAGTCTTATGGATAGTCTTATAGGACATCCTACAGATAGTCTTATTGACCGTCCCATGGAACACATTATGGACAAAATTATACACCTTATGGGTCAAGTTATCAACCCTCTTATCAGTATCCTAACTATGGATTTGTAGCACCTCAGCCTAAAGGTACTTCAAACTATAATATGAAACCCTACATGGGTTGAGTGAGAGGAGGTTACTATCCCACTGGCCGACCATGGTGTCTATAATAATCAATCTATGTGAACCAACCTTATAAGGGATCTTGGAATCAAATTCCTAAACCTAGACTCCCTTTCCTTGCAATGCTATACCTACTTGACTTTTCGAGATTGACAAATGATATGGCTGATCATGACCCAGCATGGTCAGTCGTTCCTGCCAAGCTTCCTTTAGACATTCCAAATTTAGAGGGTAAGAGTGGTGAATATCGTGGTGAGCATGTCACGACGTTCCACCTTTGCTGCTCTTCAGACTCCTTGAATCATGATTCGGTTCGTTTAAGACTATTTCAACGCACCCTTATAGGGCCTATGGTGAAGTGGTATATAGAGTTTCCCTTGGGGACTTATACATCGTTTACTGACCTAGATATGACCTTCCTCAATCACTTTCAGCAACCCGTACTTTACGATGTCGGTACTGACTTATTGTCTAAATTTCAGCAGGGAAAAGCCACATATATATCTGATCACATTCAAGAGTGGCGTAGATGGAAGAGATTAATTAAGGCCTTTATACCACCAGAGTTCCTTTTGAATGGTTCCTCAAGTCTTTATTTCCTTACATAGTGAAGGATGCTTCCACATCTAGAGTGCAAAAAGAAGAGCAAGCTATCTTTAGAGCTCAAGAATTGGATTTGATTTATGCTCAATCTGGGATCTTTTATGAGATCATACCGAACGCACCTAGATCCAATTTCAACACTAAGCTTAAACCTGGGCCACATGCTGATGGAATTGTTGGCTCCACGAGTTCTAATCCCATAAGCTTGGTTACAAACTAAATGAGTAATTTGTCTGTTAACCAACCTATGTCAAGAAAATATATAACTTCGTCTCTTCCTACCCAAACAACGGATGTACTTTCAGTGCAATCGTCGAACTAGAAAGGTAACCATCAACCTGGACAGAATAAAAAGAAAGGTAGAAATAATAGAAAGGGTGGGAATAAGAATGAAAATGATAATAATGACAAGAACAACAACAATGATTGGGGGGACAAGAAACCTAAGCGTAAGGTAAAATTTCCTTGTAATATGTGTGGGGGTGATCACCTCACTCACTTGTTCCCTCAAATGGAAGATGCCTCGAAGTTCATCGCACAGGGCCCAGCGGTGCTGACAAATCCTTTACCACAAAATCAGAATATGAAATTGAGGACCATGGATCCTGGTGGTGCTTCTGGTGGGACTCCAAACCCGTCAAACACTTCTAGTGGCCATGGTTGCATTAACATGGTGAATTCCACAAATGTTATGACTCGTTCTAAAGATTAGGGTACGTCACAACCCAACCTAGGAAAATAACCCGCTCCGCCTGAGATCCCTTTGCGTATCAAAAAACCTATTGATAAGCCTGAAGGTCCGCCTCGCATTCCTAAGGTATTATAGAAGTGTTCAGAGCACAATCCTAACTCCTGAGTCACCCATAACTATTCTATCGTCAAGGATTTGGGCTAGACTCCTTCTGTGATGCTTGCATTAGAATTTTTTCAGACTTGTCCTCCACAAAGGAAAGCCTTGTTTTCTGCTTTTGGGGTGGCTGATGGAAGCTCTCCATCTGTGATCAAATTTCAAACTCATGGAGTCCAGCCTCGCTTGCCTTACTATGTGTCCCTTTTGGTTCATGTAGAGTGTCTAAACAACACCATCAAACGCACAGTGAGTGACGAGGGCACTGCAGCTTCTGTGATGTCTTTGTCATGTTGGAATGGTTTGGGTTCTCTTTCGTTGTATAAGTCAAGAAACATGTTAAACGCATTTTATGGAAGATTGTTTCGGGCATATAGAATTCTTCCTTCCCTTGAGGTGCAATTTGGAGGGAAGTCTATTGCAATCGAGGTGGTTGATGTGACCCTTGACTATAATCTTGTACTGGGTAGGAACTAGATTTACAATATGCAAGCGGTTGCATCGTCAGTCTTTTGAGTTGTTTGTTTTCCTTTGGATGGGAAGTTTGTGACGATCAATCAAAGATCCTTTATTAATTCTAGTTCGAAAGCATTGTCGAGAGATTCTATCCTGGCTATCGATCATTCTCATCTGACAACTAAGAATATTGGGGTGGGCATGTATCCTTTGCTAATGAGAGCTTTTAGTTGTGCCACACCCATTCTTATGATCAGTTCTAGTCTTGGTAAGGCTTCAACATCGCTAAGTTTAGTTCATTTTTTCACTTTGCATATGGAGGATCCTTGGACTCTTCCTTCTCAGAGTACTTCAAAGGAAGTTTCTATACCTTTTGAGATGGACATGATGTTGCCTACAACTATGGTGGCTTATTAAGCTAATCTTGATTTGGTTGTAGAGTCTAGTCCTTCCTCTTTGCGGATGGAAGAGGAGGACCCTTATGCATTGCTTGCTTGGGCAATGTCATCATCTCACTCACATGACTTCCTCGATGACATATTTCCATCGGACGAGGCTATTCTTGAGGCTATGTTTTAGTTAGAAAAAACTTGGGGAGATTTTCATAATAGAACTTATTTCCTCCCTAAGCTTGATGATATTGAGCATGATGACTTTAAGTTGATATTTAGTGAGAAAATTGGTAGTCCCGTGGTCCCATTAGGCTCTAATAGGAAGTATACTGAAGGGAACATGGCTAACTTGTCACCAACTATACCTATCAATATTTCTTGCTTTGTTGTCGAGCATTGGTTTTCGAAAGAGGTTACCATTATCAAATTCGGTTAAATCCCCATAAGTGCATATTTTGCGTGAAGGTTGGCCACTTGTTAGGATTCATTGTCTCTAAGGAGGGTATACAGGTTGATCCTTTGAAGGTTGAGGAAATACTTCAGTTGTCTCCCCTGTGTAACATCAAACATCTTCAGTGTTTGCAAGCTATGGAGAAATTCTTGCGGATATTCATAGTTATTTTTTCCAATTTGACCAAAGGGATCATACATTTGTTGAATAAAGAAACTCCATTTATATGGGATGAGCGAGCCGAGGAGTCTTTCGATGCTTTGAAGAAATCCTTGGCATCGGCCCCTGTGCTTAGTCCACCCAACTATAGCCATAAATTTGTGATATACGTGGCCACGTCTTAGGAGATGATTGGCATGGCATTGGTTCAAGAGGATGAGGAGCTTCAGGAGCATGTCATCTACTATCTTAGCTAAAACCTTATTGACGTCGATCTTCGTTATAGCCATATTGAGAAGTTTGCCTTAGCTACCATCCATACGGTTCAGTGTTTGAGACATTACATCCTTCTTCACCAAACTTTCATTGTAGCTCACATTAATCCATTTCAGTTCATCCTCACTCGAAGGATGATAGGGGGAAAATACAATAAGTGTATTGTGATATTGCAAGAGTTTGATCTCGAGTTTGTTTCGGCAAAGTCGAAGAAGTCATTGATTTTTACTAAGCTTATCTCTGATTTTTCGAGTTTGGATGAAGGAGAAGTTCATGAGGACTCATTCATTGATGAGCACATATTTCTCATCTTGACTACTAACCCATGGTATGGGGACATCATTGTCTACTTGCAAACTTTGAAGGTACGTTCTCACCTCTCACGGGATGGGCGTCGACGATTACGTTATGTATCAAAGAATTACCTAATTCTGGATAACAATTTGTACTGCCATGTGGTTGATTCCATTTTACGTCATTGCTTAACTTAAGGGGAGGCTGAGGTTGTGCTAAATGATTGCCATGGAGGGGCATGTGGTGATCATTTATCTGGTCTTTCTACAACCCAAAAAATATTTAGAGTAGGGTACTTTTGGTCATCCATATTTAAAGATTGCATTAATGTAGTTAAGAGGTGCCACACTTGAGAGGTGTTTGCATGTAATATGTACTCTCACCTTTCCCCTTTGCATCTGATCATCACCATTGGTCCCTTCACCAAGTGGGGGGTCGATTTTATGGATTGTAACCCAGCTTTGGCTGGGGGGCACCATCATAATATTGTGGATGTTGACTATTTCATGAAATGGGAAGAGGCTATGCCCATAGTTAAATCTGATGGTAAAACAACCGTGAATTTCATATTTAACCAGATTATCACCCGATTCGGCATCTCGAGGGAGCTTGTCATTGACCATGGCAGGCACTTTCAGAAAAAAATGATGGAAGAGTTGTCTTCAAAGTTACGGTAAAAGAAAGAGCATTCCTCTTCTTACTATCCTCAAGTGAATGGACAGGCTGAAGCAGTGAACAAGTCACTTAAGTCCTTTCTCCAATGAACCATCACACAAAGCAAGAGAAATCAGCACATCATGTTATATCCTGCTTTGTGGGCCTATCGAACCATGGTTAAGACTGCCACCAGATTTTCTCCTTGTTAGCTTGTACATGCGGTGGAGTCAGTTTTACTGATTGAGTGTGAGATCCCTTCTTTGAAGCTAGCCATGGATATTTTACTAGACACTTGGGAATTTCAAGAGTGTTTGGTCCACTTGGATCAACTTGATGAGCATCATTGAGATGCTTTAGTGGCTCTTGATATTAACAAGCGTCGTGTTAAGGTCCAGTATGATAAGTCTGTCTGTCCTAGGAGTTTTAGTGAAGGTGACTTGGTTCTTTTGTGGGACCAAGATAAGGAACCCTTGGGGGAAGGAAAGTTTAATCCCATGTGGCATGGACCTTACATTATCAAGCATGTATTAGAGAAATGTGCCTACGAGTTAGTCGACTATGAGGGGATAGCCTTGGAGGAGCCTAGAAATGGGCTCTATCTTAAGAAGTACTATGCATGAGTTTCAACCAAGGATTAATTGTTGTATATTATTGTACATTTGCATAGAGTAGTTTTGGTCTACTTGTGGTGATCGAGTTTGTTGAATAGATTTCATTTGGTGTGGCAGATGTCGACAAAGTCTTCGGTTTATGTAGGATTCGCAGATGGTGCTAGCCGCCACACTCAAAACTTAGCTTTGGCTTCTTGGGTGATTTAAACTCCTATGGGTCAGGTGTTGTCTTCAGGAGGGGTTTGTCTATGGCCTTCATCGAACAATGTTTCAGAGTATAGTGCCATTATTGAACTATTGCGTGATGCCATTTCACATGGTGTTCACTCTCTTCAGGTACATCTTGATTCACAGTTAGTGGTTTACAGCTTAATGGATTGTATCATCTTAGGGATCCAAATTTGTTACGAAGGTTCTTGCGTTTCAGGTTGCTTGAATAGAAATTTGAGAACATAAAATACATCCATATCACAAGAAATTTTATTCAAGTTGCCGATTCATATGCTAAATATGTGTTAGATTGGCATTTGTTTCATAGACCATAAGCATTCACAAACACATTTACACATGTAAATAAAATAATAATCTATCATCATAGGTATTTTTCATTAAAATATATTTCAAAAAATGTGGTGTCATAATAATAAGTGTCATATACAAAAATGGGGCTTACGAGCCACTTAAATATACTACACAGTCATACAAAAAATATACACCCCAAGCTTCTAATCCTATGAGGGAGGAGGGTACCGATCATGGTATCACACTACGTCTCTAGCTAGCTGACGAAATAAACGAACCCATGGATGTGGTACTCCAACAACCTGGAGCTGCATGACCTCATGAATGTCCTCGACTTGTGCCATGGGAAATCGATGTGTCAAACGGATGAAGTTCATGTGGATTCTTTCGAGCATACACTTCACATCCACACCCATGATCTCATATCCTCTTCCCCTCTGTCGATGACGAGGGAAACCATCTGGTCGCTAGAAGGAAAAAAAACACAATAGTGTACTATACATTGTCGTCAGAAGGAAAACAAAATGTGAACAGAGGCTATCGAACGCTTACAATTGCAAGTTGAGTCGCATTCTAATCAAACAAAATTACCAAAAACATATTTTGAAATTTTACAGCGACCATTCAGGGGATTGAAATGTTGCTTGTTGTAGAAACCGACTAGTAGAGAAAATATGTGAATATAATCTATGAATACTGAACATTCAGTCCAAATCTCAGATTCACACTAAGAAGCCGATGTATACAACCACCATTTCAAATTGACGTGGAGATAATGACCATCAATCGAAGATAAGATTTGTATGATATTCAACATTTTGAATATAATAAAGTATTAGCTCATGTTGTGGGAGTAGAAAGGTTCCATGGGTTTAAAATAAGATTCCTTATCAATAGAGACAATCTTCAACTTAGTTGGAATACATCTTATCTGTTGGAAAATGAATTAATTGTATGGTAAAAATCGAAGTCATGACCCTTGACACAATTCATGAATATAAGATTTTGGAATGTACAACATTAGAACAAAAATTTTGGGTCATGTGACATTCCATCCTAGATCTAGATAGAAAAACAAATCTCACTTAGAATTATTTGTACTAAGAGATAGTAAGAATATAGAAGAAATATTGGATAAAACAGTAGAGGAAAATCACTCAAGTGGGAAATTTTCCACTCTGTTTATTAAGCAAAAAAACAGTACGATATATATGAATGATTGAATGCAATACATTGGGAAAATACCATGGGGTACCAAATACCATGGGTCCAACAAACCATATGAGTAGCTCACATTAATGTTGTCTTATCCCCCAATCTATGGCATTGTGCAAAGTGTAACTCCAAGTGGTGGCCATAATGAGGTGAAATGAATCTAGATGGACCGTGAAGTGGTTAGGCTAGTCAACAAGTGTGAAAGGAACCATCATGAGGGTGCTAGAGGTGGTTTACTGGCTTGGTTTTTTACCATTAATGACCAAATTGACCAAATCCTCAAGAAGGCGCACCTAGTCTCCTTAAAAAAAGGAAATGCAATAACTATCACATAAATGAAGCATAAAGGGGTGCACTGACTTCCGAGAACAGGAAAAAGAGTGGGTAAGTGGAAAAATAATCTTTTATGGCATAAGCGCTAGTCTAAGTGGGTCAAATGCGGACAAATTATGAAATAGAACCATTTTTTCATATAACAACTCACACTAAACACTTGAAACCTTATGCAAGATTATTAACCAAGGTCTATATGGGAAATATTTTCCAACATTGAACGGTTGGAAAATATAAATTAGTTTCAAGATTCCAAAATAAAATAAAAGTAGAGGGCGAAAACATGAAGTTGGGAAACACTTTTTCTTGTTTTTTGACAAAACAAACTGCAAAATTTTATGTTTTTCAACTTCAACCCCTTAAACCCCATATCCACCTTAGGAATTTTACCTTGAATTAAACACACAAGTTTTAGATAATTTAATTAGCTACATACTCATATTTTAAACTTCGACACATAATTCACATGTTTTGGAGTGCTTCCAGCTTGTTAAAGTGACACATTTATGAATACTGCAGAAGTAGTGCTGTAATTGTTGATAAAAAAACTCTCGGTCGAGAAAATTTCTCAATTAAGAAATTTAAAATATCTCGGGCGAGAGTTATTCCCGCTCTAAAATTAACCCAGATTTAATTAAAACTCTCGGCTGAAAGTTATTCCCGCCATAAAATTAACCCAGAGTTAATTAAAACTCTTGGATGAGAGAATTTTAACCATGGTTAATTTCTCGTCGGAAAAACATTACAACTCTCGGCCGAAAAAATATGTTAAATTTTTTCTTGGCCAAGAAACTGGAAATTATAACAAAAAAAGGCAATTGTCACGAAATTGTTTCCCAACTTCGTGTTTTCACCCGACACTAAGAAAAGAAGTAAACTAATAAGGAGTACATATATTATGTTTTATATATAATATATGTTATAAAGTATATACAACAATAAAGTTTCATTGTGAAAGTATAAGCTACAAGTTACATAGTAAAATATATACAAGTAAAATGAATACATTATAAAAGGTATTGTAAACAAAAATACCTAAAAATTTCATTATATATAAATGAAGTTATTCAAGTTATTATAAAGTGAAAAAGGGTTATATTATAAGGAAGTCCAAAAGGATACTCCAAGTGAAAGGGCGTAAAAATAAACCTCGAATATTTTATATCTTTTAAAATATAAAATAAAAGTTTTATTTGAGTTATCAATTAAAGTTCAGAATCAACAAAGAAAATGGAGTCCAATAACAAAATAAGGAAGATTTCCAAGCATTTTAAAAACTTATGTTTCGGTGTTAATCTAAATAAAAGGAACAATTAGAGAGAAATACATTACTATTTGTATTGCTCCCCGCGAACACAATAGTTATATTAGTGATGAAGTTTCTAATGAGTTAGCGATTCCAGATTCAAATATAGGTGAAAGGTTATAATTTTGGATTAACAAAGAATATACAATAACAATTTACAATGGAACATTGTAGATTATATTGGCATCTCACAATTTATAGTTAAATCCTTGTGGAGTAGTGACGATGAACTAGTCTTGGGATCACCGTGGAAAGAAACATTGGGGACTTTTATCTTAGATGCTGAAAATAAGTGTATGAAATTTCCCTACAAAAATAAGAAAATCGCATTGCATGACATTAATATGAAGTCAAAATCATAAGTGGTGTCATTTGAAGACTTCAGAGAAATATCAAGGGTGATTTTGCAGGGAAATGAGAAATCAATACAAACGATACACAAGGATTTTGAAAAAGTCGTTGCAGGTAAAGAAGAATATATCTCTCATTTAAGCGATCATAATTAGAAATTGTTTATGCAAATCAAGAAGGAAAAGGATAAACTTCAATGCAGTCAACATTTAGAAGAGAATATTCAAGCTCTCCAACAAAATTTACTGGGAAAGGATGAAGAAAATTTTTCCATGAAGAAAGTTGTTGAAGAACTAGAGGAACAAATCGAGAAGCGAAAAGAGGACAACCAGTCGTAAGACGAAAGGTTTGAGAATATTCAGAATATAATAATCTATTAGAGAACAAATTAGTTCAAATCCATAAGGAAGCATCTATACTATTGATTAAACTAATTCCAATTGAGGAAGAAGAAACAAATACAAATTCAGTTCCCATCATAGTTAAAAAGGAAGTCAATCCAACAAAAAAACAAGCAACAAGAACTCCTTACCGACACCAAAACTACAAAAATATTTTTGACTAACGATAGGCTCAAAATGAACATAAACAAAGGAGTTATAAATTCAGAAGAAAAAGAACAAAAAATATACAACATAAGTAGAAAATGAGAATATTTATCCAATAAGATGATCAACAATCACCTATAATGAAAATAGGTATCGGATGGACCACATCATAGATGATGCAACAATTTTTCCTTGGATTTTGTAACTTGTATCGACTCATTTCATCAATTGTCGCAAGTACTAAAATAAGGGATCGAGCGATGACATTGCAACCAAGAAATTAGACGTAAACCTTGTCTTCAATAAAGCTTTGAAGAAAAAGCTTCCCTTAAGGGGATGGAAATGTAATGAACAATATATATATATATATATATATATATATATATATANATAAACTGATACTTAATGAAGAGGCACCTTGATGAAAGGTTATGCATCTTTACGAAACGACATCCAATATGGGTATTTATACAAACATCATTCTCATTGTCCTATCATCACTTATCTTATCAATCAAATATTTTATTCATGGAGTATTGTAATCTGGCATATTCGTGCCGGTTACTTCCTTGAGATATGATTTTGTCGCTTCATCAAGTTGGATAAGATTTATTTCTTCTTCCTATACCCCGATACACTTCCACAATTTCATCTTCTATCACAAGGGTGGTTTTTGTGACTAGAATGATATATTTTCATTAAGAATACAATATAAAACAGAGTCAATATTTATAAAAGTTAGGAATAGTAAAATGCACGTGAAACTTTGTACACATGGTGTTTTATGAAAATAAGATTACATGCTTGAATTTAGATATGTTTCTAAAAAAAATATCTCATATTTATAGGAATACATTTATAAAGTCTGGATTAAACCGGCAAAGAGGGAAATTTTAGTATTTTTACATATAGTTGCTCAGGTTGAAATAATGTCTCCATGCACTTCTTATTTTTGTTGTTTTTAATTATTCTATCTGGAAATGATGCATTTCCTCATTTTACATCATTATGAATTATACTGTTTTTATTTAGAGTCTAAAAGTATCCTTGTCTGTAATATTTCTAAGTTGCCTAGATTTTTGAAAATGCATGAACACGAACATTGAAATGCACACACGTCCCTCATTATTAAGTCAAATTTAGTGGTTCAATTTGCATAGGATTTATTTCTTCTTCTTACACTTCGATAGTTTGATCCTCTATCACAAGAGTGGTATTTTAACAATAATAATATATTTCCATTAAGGATGCAGTATAAATAAATTAAGTCAAATTGAATGACCCAAGTTAGATAATATTTATTTCTTCTTCCTATGCCCCTATACGCATCCATAGTTTGATATTCTATCACAAGGGTGGGTTTTCAGCAAGAATGTTATATTTCATTAAGAATACAATATAAAACATAGTCAATTTTATCAACGTTAGGCATAGTAAAATGCATGTGAAAATTTGTACACATGTTGTTTTATGAAAATAAGATTACATGCTTGAATTTAGATATATTTTTGACAAAAACCTATCTCCTATTTCTAAGACTTAATGTCTAATTTAAACCTGCAAAGTTGGCAATTTTAGTATTTTTACATAAAATTGCTCAGTTTCAAAAAATGTCTGCACATGCTTCTTATTTGTGTCACTTTTAATTATTCAAGTTGGAAATGATGTATTTCCTCATTTTACATCATCATGATTTATACTATTTTTATTTATATTCTAAAAGTATCCTTGTTTGCAAATATTTCTAAATCTCTTAGATTTTTTAAAATCCAGAGACATGAACACTGAAATGCATGAAAATGCCTCATTATTAAGTCAAATGGAGTGGTCCAAGTTGGATAAGATTTATTTATTCTTCTTATACCCCTATAAACTTCCATGTTTTCATCTCTTATCACAAGAGTGTTTTTTTAGCAAGAATGATATATTTTCATTAAGAATGCAGTATAAAACAGAGTTAATTTTTATCAAACTTGTGAGGAATCGTAAAATGCATGCAAAAATATGTACACATGGAGGTTTATGAAAATAAAATTACATGACTTTATATATATGTTTGACAAAATGCTCCCTCATATTTCTTGTAATGACTAAATTAAACCTATAAAGTTGACGATTTTAGTATTTTTACATAAAATTGATGAGCTTAGAAAAATGTTTGCACATGCTTATTATTTGTGTCCCTTTCAATTATCCTAGTTGGAAATTATGTATTTCCTCATTTTACATCATCATGAATTATAATATTTTAATTTTGAGGTTGAAAATAACCTCGTATGCACATATCTCTAAGTTTTCAATGCTATAGTTTGTATTAATGTTTACTCTAAATAAAGGTTCATAGGACCTTCTTAAAATATTCAAATAACTCTTGTTAAATTATCATAGTAAATCTAATATGACTTTCTAATGTGAGTGCTCATAATGAGTTTGTATAGTTATGATTGATATGTCCTTACAATTCAGTAATCATTTTCCAATATAAAGGCCAATAAGCAAATATGTTGAATATGTATATCTTGAGTAACAATGCTTTGGAAAGTGAAAACGAAAAACTAATGTTCAAAGAAAAAATAAACAGTGTGGATTTCCCTCTGCTCATGAGTTTTATGGAATCCAATTGTGATCCAATTACGAATTTGTCCATCTAGGTTGTTTGTGTAAATATGATATTTTACTTGTATTCTCATGTTGTCATTCCTATTGATTTAACAAAATTGGCTAGGTTAAATTGATCAGACACAACAAATACAAGGGGTAACCTTTGGATATACATCAATATTACTTGATTATAATAACAATAGAACAATAGGTCATGTTTCATCAAAGAGGAAAGGAAATCTCATATTGATGGAACACAAGAAATGAATGGGAGGTTGTTGTTGACATAGCTATGATGGCATTTGAAAATCATAGTAAAAATGATGTTTCATCCTTAAGAATTGAGGAAGAGAAAATGAGTTAAACACAAGAATTGTATGAACCAGTTACTGTTGATATGCCAATGATGGAGGCCGTGAATTGGAATAAAGTGAGTGTTCCATCATCGATAAATGGCACAGAGAAGAGTGGTGAAACACTACAAATGTAACGAGCAGTAGATGATTTTAAAATTTTGGAACCTGAGAATCCTATAAAAACCGGTGTCACTATAAGTATGAGCCAATAAAAAAAAAATGTCATAGATTATAGGACTGCAACATTGTATGCAAGACGTTGAAAGAATCTTATGATGCAATAAGCATTTCTAATAATATTTTTATAATTAAAAACCTATTTTATTGTGGTATAACATATGTTACATGTGGTTACATTTATGTTTCAAGTTTTTTCAAAGGAAAAAATATTATCCATCATAGTAACTACATCAAGAAAATATATAATGTTGAGAAATACTCATATATATTAAAACTTTGATTGTATGATGTAGACGAGAACCACAAACAACCATTATCCCATCCGCTTCCCTAGGATTTAGTTTTCTCTACATTTACCAAACTCTAAATTTGGCTTCTTGTCCAAAACTTTCTTCTCCCGCAACTCTTTTTTGCATCTTTGCTCCCGCAGGTTCAATTTCGTAAGATACGTTTTTGCAAGCTCCTTACCTCAACATAGTTTCCGCATTCTCCTTTCTACAACAGAGTTTCTGCAACTCTGTTCCTGCATTCTCCTTTATGCAACAGAGTTTCCGCAACTCTGTTCCTACACTCTCCTTTCCAAAACAGATTTTTCACAAGTCTGTTTCTACATTCTCCTTTCTGCAATAGAGTTTCCGCAAATCTATTTCCGTAGTTGCGAATTGCGGATCCAAATTTTCCAAAAGTTGAACTTTTGCAGTTTCTCTCTCGCAATTCCTTTTTCGCAACTCTTTACAACCATTGATTTCATGCGGCTTCCTTCTTGGCCATTGATATGAGATTATATGTAGATCTTATCTTATATTTACGGATCCTTTATCTTCCTTACACCTTTCTCTTGTGGGTTTTGATCGTGACTATTGATATTCCTCTAAGATCATTCCCCAGCATCCGATCTTTCTTAAGGCGACTAGTTAAGATTTTACTTACGCATCTATAGAATAAATTTTCTTCAATCAATCAAGCCATGCACAGGCTTGAATCTTCATCTTTCTTGATCCTTCAATGATCGAATTTGGCTCCTTGACCTGTAACAGGGTTAATATGCACATGCATTCATTTATAAAATCCTCAAAGGATCATTCATCTAACTCCTTCGATTGATCATAGAATCGATCAATCGATCTCTATTTTACTCACTTTCAGAAACCCTGAATTCACATGCAAACTTATAATTCATTAACACAGAATCATAAATCATTCAATTCATGAAATCATACATTCAAAAAGAATTTCAATCACACAAAAAGATACACCTAAATAGGCTTTCCTTCATCCACACAATGAAACTGCACATTCATAATTGCCTGAGAACCTGTGTTCTAATCTCCTTAGGCCTGATACATCTTTCATTGGCCTTACTTGATTCCTAAAGGCCCTACTAACCTCTGTATCTATGTCTATACTACTATTCTCTATGTCTTCTTTCCCTCTATGCCTTGTAGGCTTACATATTTATACACAACAGGATTTATGAACTATTCTGGTTCAGATCCTCAATATACTCAACAACATGCTTAATTAAATCAAACTATCAAATCTATCCTATGACTTGCTACCATTAGATGAGGGTTTTGTTACATGACTCATCAATGACTCATCACTCACATAGTGACTCACCTAATTGACTCATTATCCATCTAGAATAAGATATTTTACATAAGTTTAATTACAATGTGATGGTTCAAATACCATCAATTCGGAATTGAAGACCCCTTCCAAGTTTGGTCAAGCATTTAGCTTGAATTTTGAAAGGAGAGAAGGCTGCTCTTGCATCAAAATCCCTGTTGGGCCAAATTAATGTCATTTTAATTTCGTTGTAGTAATTTCCCATCCATTTAATTTGTCAATTCAAGGTTCGTAGGCTTACGAAACACATGCAAAGTATATGCAGAACTGAAGCAAAATTAAGCTAATCTAATCCAACCCACCTTAAGCTGACACACACAACTACTAATCTAGTGCTGGAAGATGAAACACACAGCTGAAAGTAAATTGCATAAAAGAAAGACAACATATGAAGAGCAACAAGACAACACATGTGAGCTCACATTAACCATAAAGCAAT
>LPNX010272897.1:45994-65748 GCA_001517045.1 Pseudotsuga menziesii
AAGCATAAAACCAAGATTATGAACAAAATCTAAGAATTCTCTTCTCCATATTACAAAGTCAAGACTAACTTCCACAATATACTATTCTCTAAGATAATCTAAGATCTAAAATATTCTAAGATAATATCCCATCCCAAATGAAGAGAGAGCACTCTCTTTTATACATGAAATTCTTTGAGAAGAAGATAACCATCTCATAATGAGAGATCCACTATTCACTCAACCACTCAACTACTTTCCTATTATTACAAGATATGATCCCTTCAAATCCTCCACATATTTTTCACAAATCCTCCACATATCTTTCACAAATTCTCCACATGTCTCTCAACCAAATCTCCATGATCTTCTCCTTGGAATATTCTTTGCATAACTATCTCCTTGAAATGGTGGAGGATATATACGTGAAGTATTTTCTTTGAATTAATCCTTCACATATTCCTACACATTACAAAGCTCATCCATACTTTGAGATATTAGTGAAAAACATGTTAATTTTCTAGTATTTAATCATAAATTCACTTATAATACTAAAAATAAATAAAGTGAAAATAATAAGGTGAAACCGACATATATGTATGGAAATGGTATGATAAAAGGTTAATGGGATGATGAAATGTGAGGAATAGTGAAAGATAAAGTTGATGAAAAAGGGACATTTCTGAGTCCCAACATACTCCCCAATTGAACTTGTTGCATGTCCTCATGTAACCGTGTATGGATCTTCTCAAGAAATTTTTGCATCTAAACTTTGGCTTTGATTGATGATGTCTTTTTAACAATGAATATTTCCAAGGTGTGAAATACATGAGTAACAACTGCCATTTCCTTATGGTTGGTTCTTGTGTGAAAACCATGGCTATAAAGAATGCTGGTTCTTGTGTTAACAACATTCATTTCATGATGTGAAATGCATGAGTAACAGCTGGAATTTTCCTTATGGTTGGTTCTTGTGTGACAACCATGAATGTAAAGAATGCTGGTTCTTGTGTTAACAACATTCATTTCGTCATCTGTTTTCTAGTTGCATAATAATTTAATCATACACTCACTGAAAATGATAAGTTAATAATGTGCATAGAAAGCATCATTGTACATAAGAAAGCCTTTTCTTTATCTTTATGAATCATGCCAATATGTATATCAATATGTATGAAGCAAAGTGCAATAGAGAATTTGTCGGAAAAGAAATTCTCATGAATGGTAAATGAGATGAAAAATGGGTGATGGTGGTGAAAAGAATGGAATGAATATAGTTCCCCCTCCCCAACTGATGTGGTTGCATGTCCTCATGCAACCTAGCATGGGCTGTGAAAGAAATGGTGAGGGAATTTTCCAAATTATTCATTGCTAGTATGTAAGGAATTGCATAATTAAAGTTCAGAAAAAAACATACCCACACTTACCCAAAAAGTAGATGAACAATGCAATAGGAATGTAGTTGATGCCGCTGAATTGTGGAATGTGTCATTGCTACTGCAGTCGTATCTGCTATGTCATGGGCAATGAAGGAATCAGAACTGCTGCTGCTGAATCATGGAAAATATGTCATGACTGTAGGATAAAAATGTAACTGTAAATGATGTTGGAACGGCTATAATGTGAAGTGGAGGAATCTAAACTGCTACTGATAAATAATGGAAAATATGTCATGGTCATAGATCTGAAGTCATGTTTCTACAACTGCTGATGGAGTCATGAGAAATAATGTATAGTCTTCAATTGCTATGAAACCCGATGGTACGATTCTAGTCATGCGAATAAATGTGTCGAGGTCGAGCATGAAGAGAAAACATTGGATTACGGGCCATTGATGAATGTCGTTAACCAATGCGAGGCAACTCACAAGTGATGTCAATTAGTGCCAAGGTACCCAAGTACATCTTGCAAAGTGTGAATAGATGTGCTAATGTTGAGCCACTTGCAAGATCTGATGATCAAGGGACATTGATGAATTCCCATGATTGTCAGCGAGAGGACTTGCCATTAAGGCATGTAAGCCTCCAGGTACTCAAAATTAACTCTAGTCTATATCCCAGATGAGGTGCTGAGGTTGATGGGGCAAGACTTGTTGAAAGGTGGGCCTTAAGGAATCCCACATTAGTCAACATGAGTTGGTATAAAAATATTGGTAGGACTATAAGTGAAAAGATCTCACAGTCAAGCAGCAGATATGGCAAGGCCATGCAGTCATGGAAAGGGAGCTGGTTTTATTCATAAGGCAAACTGGAAAGGAAAAAGAGGGAAAGATGAACTGAAAAATATAAAGGGATGTATGCAACTCAGAAACATAGGAATGTGTGAAGTCATTATAGATAAAGCGATGGAAAGTGGACTTCAAGACATGGATGATGAAGGTGCTCTGAAGGAGAAATATGGATAAACAATCATGACGCAAATGAGTTTATGGATGGTTTCTGTGTAACAACCAATGTTATGATGTTTATGAGAAAACATCATGAGTAACAGCTCCTTCAGGCTATCTATCAAAGCATGTTTCTCAAAAATTTTGTGTTTCTTTGAAAAATCACTTCAGCAGCAAAATGCGACTATCTCTGTAACCTAAAAAAAAACTTTAGTACAAAATCCTACATGAAAACTTATTAGTGAATATGTAATGAATATAGTTCTCCCTCCCCAACTGATCTGGTTGCATGTCCTCATGCAACCTAGCATAAAAATTGTGAGAAGTTTGTAAAGAAAACATATCATGCAGAAAGAAGTACATAAGCTGCAAAGAAAATTACCTGTTTCCCGTACTGGTTCCATCCGATCATAGTTGAACAACCTAGCCAGTTGCGACAATAATGGCTACAACACACAGCGACGACGACCAGCTGCGTGAAAAGTAGATGCAACAAGCCAACTACAACACTACATAGCTGTGACAGCCAGTTGCGCGACAACTAGCTGCAACACTCAGTTGCAACAAGCCTAGCTATGACAGCCGGCTGCAACACATAAGAAACTTTTTGCGATGTGAGAAAATTGGTTTATTGTAAAAAATCAAATATCCTAGAAACATTGTCAACGAGGCATGCTTTTAAAAATTTTGTGATTCATGGAAAATCACTTCAATAGCAAAACTGACGATCTTCGAACTTGAAAAATGATAGTACTAAACCTGTAATCAAACTTGTGAGATTATTGTAAAATGCAGGAATTAGTATGAAGGCGAGTGAATTGAATTTAAAAAATAAAGCGTGTTTTTTTCCTTTTCCTTTGTGTGCTTTCAAAGTGACCTGAAGAAAACAAATTATCATAGAGAGTAAAATTCATGCATTTGTATTGTTTTTGGGAATGTAAGAAAGTCCATTTGCAAATATATATATATATATATATATATATATATATTTTAATTTTTTTTTCTTTTGCAAAATGTAAAACAAAAGAAATAATTTTTATAATTTTATATATTTTTCTTGTTTTTGTTTTATTTTTACAACACACCAAAATAAAATAAATGCAAAAATAAAGAAAAATGGCAAAAATATTAAAAATTAAATTTATCCATATATGCGTTCATGGGAATTTATGTCTTGACATTGAACAAAACAATCAAAATTAAAAAATTTTAATAGCTGTAACAACCAGCTGCAACACCACCTAGCTGTGACAGCCAGCTGTGCGACAACTAGCTGTAACAAGCCAGCTGCAACACCACCTAGATGCGACAACCGGATGCAACAACCAACTGTGACAACGGCTGCAATAGCCAGCTGCGATAGTGGCAACAACACTTGGCTGTAACAGCTAGCTACGACAGTGGATGCAAAAACCAGCTGCAACAACGGCTACAACAACCAGCTGCAACAGCCAGCTGCAACAACCGGCTGCAACATATCGATCTGTTCCCACCAACGGTTCTGATTTATTATTTTTCATTGTCATGCATGCATAGAAGAAACCAAGTATTGGGAATTGAGTCACACAGAAATTAAACTCATCCATACTTCGATCACCCACCAATTGCATACGAAAAGCAAGTTATAAACACATAGGAAAAGAAAGATTCATCTATTGTATTTTGTAATTCATCAATCACATGTAATAGGAGAACCTTTTCTTTCGAAGGTTAAGACTCCTAGAAGTAGCTGTATTTGTTTCCTCTAGTGCAGCAATTTCTTTCTCGAATTCCGATATTATTTTCTGGGTTTCTGAATGAGGTGGTTGTACTACAATCAATCTTCTAATTGCTTCACACTCTTTTTTTTTAATGCTGCCATTTTATTTTACTTTCTTCAAGCTATTTCTTTAAGTCCTCTATATCTGATTGGGCCTGCAAAATCTATTGACTAAGTTGTTCCTGCAACTCATTGACATTGTCCTTCTCATGTCTATTCGCATCAATAACTGTTTCAGTCCTTAGAAGAGGTTGTTCAAAAGTAGTTATCTCTTGTAAAAATGACTTGTAGAGCTTCCATAATACAAGGCCAATTGCCATAATACTGGAGATGTCAACTGGTCCTTGCAACCAATGTTACCGTAAGCAAAAATTCTACTATGGAACGTGAAAGGATGAAATCTGTTGGCCGAGGCATTTTGTTCTTATTTATTGATGCGGTAAAGTTAAATTTCTACAAGATGAAGTCATGAAGGATAATTCAAGATAGGCGTGGATGTGACTCAAACTGGCATAACACTGTTTCATCCACAGTGTTACAGCTTATGTGTTTCAGCTGTAGCTGTTACAACTGATGTTTTAGCTTGGTGTTTACTGTTTCAGCTGCTTGGAACTGGTTGCAACAGTAAATCTGGAAAATACCCTCCCAAAGAACTAGTGGTACAACGCAAATCGTGGCTTTTTTTGGAAATTTCCTTGCGATTCAGGTAAAGGAGGATGTTACGCACAAAACCCATGTCTCAGATTTTCAAAATTATTTTCCATATGCCCAGAAATCGAGACGCGATTCAAGGTTTTATTATGTGGCATGCATGGATAACTGTGGCGGCGAATAATCAGTTTTAAAATCTCGATCTGTTGCCAATGATGTGAAGAAATCTCTTTGTACTAGCCCATAAATCTTAGGAGAAAATCCTGAATCCCTCGTTTTTGTCTTGGTAATTTGATGATTAATAGGAGATGGCTTCCTAGGTTACAAAGAACAAAGATATGTATTCAATGAACATACCCAAGCATTTTGCAATAAACTTACCCAAATAACCTATTCGCTGACCTATGAGAAAAATGGATGCATTTTGACCTGATTTTCTTGTTGCATTTCTTTCTTCAAAAGATATTTTCTATTAGTTACCACTATTTTCCTATGAGTCGCCATTATTTTTATTTTTATTTTCTAATTTAATTTCTTTGGACTGGGTGTGCCAAAATGGTTGGTGAACAATGGAGAAGTGCGGAGAATAAAAGTCATTGAGAATTAGCTATACATCTCAGAAAACTTGTAGCCGTAGAGATCACAAAGCAATCGTTTTGCCTTAGGCCCAGTTTATTAAAAAAAATTCTATTGGCCCGATATCGAAATTCAAAAATATTTTAGATCTAAAAATTGTTTACTGTTGTGTAGGAGAAAAGGAAACTTCATTCGTGGATTTGACATGACTAGGTACAGGTTTTAGCATGGGCAGAAAACATAATTCAATCAATTGCAAGCGAGACACATATAATTTTGGCCACAAGTCCAGCTATCGGTTTCGGCTCAGAGTCATTGTTTCAACTCGTAGGTATAGTTGCGGCTACTATTTCAGCATAGAAAAACTCGGTTTTGTTTTATTCGCCTAATGTCTTTATTTTGCAGGTTCAAACCAAAACAAAGGTCGAGTTCCTGAAACACTCAAACATAAATTTTGTGCACGCAAACCAAGAACCGAGAAAATGAGTTTCAGCTTGGAGTTGTGTTGTTTCAGCCTGGAGTGTTTCAACAATTGCTTGTTTCATCTTATGTGTTCAACTACAGCTGTTTCAACTTATCTGTTTCAACCGAAAAAAGTGTGTTTCAGCCACAGCTATTACAGCTGCTGTTTCAGCTTGGATTTGCATTGTTTCAGCTTGGAGTGTTTTAGCAATTGCTTGATTCATCTTATGTGTTCAACTACAGCTATTTCAACTTATCTGTTTCAGCCAAAAAAGCTTGTTTCAACCACAGCTGTTACAGTTGTTGTTTCAGCTTGGATTTCCATTGTTTCATCCATTGCTTGTTGTGTGTTTGAGCTACACCTGTTTCAGCTACAACTATTTCATCTTATCTATTTCAGACGAAAAAACGTGTTTCAACCATAGCTGTTACAGCTGTTGTTTTAGCTTGGATTTACGTTGTTTCATCTTGCAGTTGTAGCTGCTTTTCAACATTATAATTTCAGCATTTGTTCAACTTAAAAATGAATTCGCAGAGTAGTTTTATTTTACGAATTGAATTTTTTTGTTAGCAAATGGAGATAACGAATTGCAAAATAAAGATGAAATCAATTAAGCATGTCACAAAACATTAATTATTCATTGCTAAAAAATTTAGAAAACATCCTACTTTCTAATCGTCGCGATCGCACAAAGCACAGAGGAGAGCATACTTATTTTGGGTGAAAGTAAAGACTGGAAATAAAATCCTACCTACTCTATGCTAATTGGGAATTAGAAAACAGTTACATGTAATCAAATAGCCAGTGTAACCATACACGCAATAGTAATAGGAATATATTATCTTTCAATTTCGTGAATGAACAATGACAATATACAAAGATGAATGAATTTAATTGTTGTGGATGTGATCTAACTAAATAAAAATAAAAAATAAATTTTTCTAACCTCATACTCGCTTGAAACCATCGTTCGATAGGGCTTTCGTAGGCATAGTTTTCACTCCTCAAATCATACTGCAACCCCTCATGGTCCTCCTCGATCTCTTATTCGCATGATTTTTCTCCATCAAATGTGCAGGATTCTTTGTATGCTAATTCTTCATCTATTTTGAGAGAAGAGGAGATCCCCACTTTTGCTAGGATCTAAGCGAAATTAAGCTAATCTAACCCCCCATGAAACTAAGAGTAATCTAATCTAACCCCCCTTAAGCTGAAACACACAACTACTAATCTAATGTTGGAAGATGAAACACACGGCTGAAAGTAAATTGCATAAAATAAAGACAACATATGAAGAGAAACATGACAACGCATGTGAGCTCACATTAACCATAAAGCAATCTTAAATTACATCACAAGAATCAATCATAAATCATGAAAGCATCAAACCAAGATTATGAACAAAATCTAAGAATTCCCTTCTCCATATTACAAAGTCAAGACTAACTTCTACAATCTACTATTCTCTAAGATTATCTAAGATCTAAAATATTCTAAGATAATATCCCATCCCAAATGAAGAGAGAGCACTCTCTTTTATACATGAACTTCTTTGAGAAGAAGATAACCATCTCATAATGAGAGATCCACTATTCACTAAACCACTCAACTACTTTCTTATTATTACAAGATATGATCCCTTCAAATCCTCCACATATCTTTCACAAATTCTCCACATGTCTCTCAACCAAATCTCCATGATCTTCTCCTTGGAATATTCTTTGCATAACTATCTCCTTGAAATGGTGGAGGAGATATACGTGAAGTCTTTTATTTAAATTAATCATTCACATATTCCTACACATTACAAAGCTCATCCATACTTTGAGATATTAGTGAAAAACATGTTAATTTTCTAATATTTAATCATAAATTCACTTATACTACTAAAAATAAATAAAGTGGAAATAATAAGGTGAAACCCATATATATGTATGGAAATGGTATGATAAAAGGTTAATGGGAGGATGAAATGTGAGGAATAGTGGAAGATAAAGTGGATGAAAAAGGGACATTTCTGAATCCCAACAATCCTTAGGAAGAAATAAATATGACCTCCTGGTCATAACCTTTCATCTTCAGTATGCCTGGATCCCAAACCTTGGTCTGTAACTGATCATCCATCTCATCATGTTGTTCTTCCTTTGACATCTTCAATTCTCATGGTTTCCAAATTTTATGTTGCAATGCTCCACTAGCCCTGCTTATCTAATCTTATTCTGTCATTTGTCTTCTACCACTACTCTATTTATTTGATCTGCTGATGTAAATATTCATTCTTTCCTCATGCCTTCTCCGAGACATCTTCATCATCAGCATCCTTAGTTCTTCAATCTCCATGTCCAGTCTACCCGTTGGGTGGTACACCTGCATCTTCTTTTCCTAAAACTGTTGCTATCCCGTTGAATCTCTGCTGCTGTCCACTAAATTATAAAATAATTCAATGCTTGTATCTGTTGTCTGCTCTTTTCCAATGTTGTCACCAAAAATCAAGCAGTCGTGTTTATCAACCCTTGGATTGATCAACTAGTCTTCTAACATTTTTAACTCTTCATCTTAATTTCTGAAGTTAGAAAACTTTTCTTTGTCTTCATTAACCAACTCTGCAATATAAAATTCCTTTAGGTACTGATCACCCCTTTGAGACAATATAGTCTCTTCCTGTGTCATGACAAATTTCTTCCCCTTTTTGTCAGTAACAAATCTATCCAAATATCCAAGTGTTCTCTTTTGTTTATCTCCATGAGACCATGTCATCTCATCCTTCAATTCTAGAACAAACTTCTTGCTTTGGTCCATGTCAAGAATACATGGATACTCTCCTTCTTCTTCTTTTACCTCTAGGAAAACCTCACAAGGTTCATCTCACGTTATTCCTATAGATATAAACAATTCATTAATTTCAAAAATATTGAAATTTTCATCACCCATTGAATTTCTTATCAACATATTATCATGCTGATATGAACTATCCCAAGCGTTCTCGAGACTTTCATCTAGTCCCTCTTCTACACCATCTTTTCCCAATATGATTCCATGTTCTGCTTCAAAACAGTGAACATATTCTTCTGTCGATGGTCCAATTCCTCTTTTACCTTTCTTCCCCAAAGCATCCATCCTATTCTTCACAACCTACACAGACACATCATCTAAGTGTTCTTCAATATCTACAGTCATACGCGAACCATTAGATTTAAAAACATGAGACTCTAAAGTCATTGTTGATATCATTTATTTTGGCATCCTCTTGCTGTGTTGGTCTAAACACAACATCCATCTGTTGCCATCACCTATTTCTCCAACAGTCTGAGCTACAGGCTTCATACCATATTCATATGGTATCCTTTCATATTCTATTACAACAGAATCATGTTCTGCTATCATGCTTTTGGAAAGCACATCTTCTTTTTCTTCGGACTTCATGACATTCCAAGGTGACTCTTTAACTCTCTCCTTCATTAGAATACAATCTTGATTCTTTCTTATATAAATGTCTTTTCTTATTTCTTTTTCTTCCTCGATCTTCAGATCTTCAACTGATTATGTTCCTACATAAAGAAACTCACTAATGATTTTTTTTTTCTGCTACAATACTTCAGACCTTTCTTCATTTGAGAGACTTTCTTCATCATATATGACTTCCTCAAATTTTAAGACAGTTTCAAAAGATTGTCCATCATCTGCAACAAAACCCGCAATCACAAACAACTCATCAGTCTCAAAAACATAAGACCCTTTGGTCTCATTTGAACTTATAGTCATCTCCTCCATCAGTAGATATGTATTATTTATATAATTCATGAGACCCTCAATTGGCCTCTCTTTTTCTACTTCATCATCCTCTCCAAGCCAAGGACCATGTTCAAGTTCACAATATGAATCTTTCATCTTAGACTCAACTGCCCTGATTTCTTCTTTCAATCTAGCATACATCTTTTTGCTTAGATTCAACAGCAGTGATTTCCATCTTACCTTCCTTTTCATGACCCAACCATACCTATGGTTTTCTTCTTTAGTAGCTTGCATATACTTCTTAAAGAAAAAAATGTATTTTTCTAAATCTAGAAACCCCCTGTTACATTCTTCTTGACTTTCTTTCTTCTTTCTTTTGTTGTGGCTTTCCTATGAAACCCTGAAATGACCTTCAGTAGTCATTGCTTCTATCTCCCTCCCTTTTGTGAACTTCATCCTGTACACTTGTGGACTACTTTCCTAAGCCTCCCTCAACAAGTCTCCACACTTGTATATTATACCTCTACAAGCTATCTCTCCTTGAGGTTGTCCTTTTGGTATCTCTGGTTCTTCTCCTCTAGAACCTTTTGAGCATCTCCTTTGCTCTTTTGTTTGGATTCTACAGGTCCACTTCTCTTTTGAGAACATGGACTAGTCCTGTCTTTTCCAACCTCTGTTGGATTTCTTAGGTTCTGCCACTGCTTCCTATCTCCTCTTCTCAAGAACTTCTCTGTTCTTTGATGCTATCAAATATTTCCTATATAACCAAATTTAAATACAAACATCAATCAGTCCATACCTTTAGAGTTTCCACTTGTACAATTGGTTGAAAATATCTCCACTGTTATCTTCAAAAGATCTTCTTCTTGATATTTTTTATCTGCACTCTCCTTTCTTGTCTCTAGATTATAGTTGCTATCTGCAATTTACCTTACTGCAGATCCTATACTTTTCCTTCGCAATATATGCTATCATTCCCTTACACAAGAATGAACATACACCCTCACAATTACCAGTCTTCAAATTCAATAAAAATTTGCAGAAATGCCTAACCTTTGCTTTCTTCAATTGCTCAAGAGTAGTTTGACTCAATACTCTTCCCATGCATCATAAATCCATGATTAGACCTATGAAATCATATCCTTCCAAAGGATTTATTATGTATTCTCTTGTGGCTAATCACCAAATTTAACCACACATCCTTTCTCTGCAAGTCTTTTCCCACAGTTAATTATAATCATAATGGAAAAAAAAGATCATTACCTCATTCCAAGAGCTAGTTGTGCTCTGATACCAATTTGATGCAGAAGGGAACCCAAAACAATCATTATCCCATCCGCTTCCCCAGGACTTATTTTTCTCTACATTTAGTAAACTCTAAATTTGGCTTCTTGTCCAAATATTTATTCTCCCGCAACTCTATTGTGTAGTTCTGCTTCCATAGGTTCAATTCTACAAGACAGGTTTCTGCAAGCTCCTTTACTCAACAGAGTTTCCGCAACTCTATTTCTGCATTCTCCTTTCTGCAACAGAGTTTCCACAACTATGTTCCTGTGTTCTCCTTTCCGCAACAAAGTTTCTGCAACTCTGTTCCTGCATTCTCCTTTCCGAAACAATTTTTAGCTACTCTATTTCTGCATTTTCCTTTTCACAATAGAGTTTTCATAACTCTATTTCCACAGTTGTGGATTGTGGATTGCAGATCTAGATTTTCCAAAAGTTGAACTTCTGCAATTTGCCTCTGCAATTCCTTTTCTATAACTCTTTAAAACTGTTGATTTCATGTGGCTGCCTTCCTAACTATTGATCTGAGATCAAATGTAGATCTCATCTTAACTTTGTAGATATTTTATCTTCCTTACACCTTTCTCTTGCAGGATTTGATCTTGAATGTTGATATTCCTCTAAGATCATTCCCCAGTATTCGATATTTCTCAAGGCGACTAGTTAATAGTTTACATAAGTATCTGCGGAATCGATTTTCTTCAATCAATCAAGCCACGCACAGGCTTGAATCTTCATCTTTCTCGATCCTTCAATGATCGACTTCAGCTCCTTGACTTGTAATAGGGTTAATACACACACGCATTCATTTATAAAATCCTCAAAGGATCACTCATCTAACTCATTCGATTGATTAGAGAATCGATCAATCGATCTTTGTTTTACTCACTTTCAGAAACCCTGAATTCACACACAAACTTATCATTCATTAACAAAAAATCATACATCATTAAATTCATGAAGTCATACATTCAGAAAGAACTGTAATCACACACAAAGATATGCCGAAATAGGATTTCCTTCATCCACATAATGAAACTGTACATTCATAATTGTCTCAGAACCTGTGTTCTGATCTCATTAGGCCTGGTACATCTTTGATTGGCCTTACTTGATTCATAAATTCCCTACTGACCTATGTATCTCTGTCTCTACTACTCCTATTATCTTTTTCTTCTATCCCTCTATGCCTTGTAGGCTTACACATTTATACACAGCAGGATTTATGAACCTTTCTGTTTCAGATCCTCAATATACTCAACAACATGCTTAATTAACTCAAACTATCAAAACTATTATATGACTTGCTCCATTAGATGAGGGTTCTATTACATGACTCATCAATGACTCATCACTCACCTAGTGAATCACCCAATTGACACATTATCCATCTGGAATTAGATATTTTACATAATTTTAATTACAATGTGATGGTTCGAAGACCATCAATTCGGAATTGAAGACCCCTTCCAGGTCTGGTCAAGCATTGAGCTTGAATTTTGAAAGGAGAGTAGGATGCTCTTGCATAATTTTATTTACATAATAAAACATATATGTTAAATTATATTCTAGAACTCTAGGTCGATTAAGAAGTTTATGCAAGCACTCCTCTTGAGAAGAATAAATTTCGGTACAATCTCTCTCTCGTTTTGTAGAATCCTCTATTTGTTCAGAAGCTGTAGCGGGCACTAGTTGTAATTTTGTTTCCAGGTCTTTCACTTTCTTTACATAATTTTGCAAAATAATTTTCAATTTCGTTTTGTCAGATCTCCATACTTCCTCAATAACTCGACATTATTCTTAAACTTTTCAGAGTGTTCCTTTCCTTTTGTTGAAAAACATTCTTGGTATATTGTAGTTGAGATTGAACTTTAGGCAAACTGATCGTGATATTTTGCACCTCTTGCTCAAACTATTGTGCCCTCAAATCATTTTCATATGGAGTATAGAAAATTGATATTGGCTAAAGTCTAATCGATTTCTAATGTGAATAGGCACTTTGGGATTTCAGTTTTTCGATTTCACTATTACATCCCAAATTCTGTGCTTGTATAATTTGCAATAAATTCTACCTTGGCTCTATGATAAGGCTTTCCTTCTTAGCTAGTTTCTTCTTCATTGATTCATGTATTGAGTATGAGCAAAAAATACCACTTCCAACATTCATAGATGCCCGCGCTTACTACAAGATATTCTCCCATGATTCCTCATATTCAACTAAGAACTGCCAATGTGTAGTCTTTTTGTTTTGTTTTAGTATATCTTAATCTTTAATCTCACCTTCACCAACTCCAATGTTCCTTTATTCTTCCTCCTTCTTTACCTTAACCTTACGTGCCTTTCTCTAGAAGATTATTCTCCTTCTATGAGTCTCCGAGTGTTGACCATTGTATTAATTATGTTAAAATATATATCTCTCAACAACACATTTTTCTCATCAATACAAGCCTTCCATATTTCCATGTTATCTTCATATTTTGCAATATCTTCTTTATGTTTAGTACACTCTTTGTTGGATTTCTCTTTGAACATAGCTTTACTCTTACTTTCATATTCCTTCCGATTTACTTGAACCTGATCATATTTTACTATCAGATTCTTTTCCTTTCTAGCCTTAAATGTTGCATAAATCCCACCGATTTTTTAACCTTGCAACTCCTAAGTTTTCTTATCAATTTCATTCTTCATTCTTGCCATTTTTTTCCCCATATGTTGCAAACTCATCTATATGTTCTAAGAATTTTTCTTTGTATTTCTCTTGAAGCTAGACCTTTAAAAGATGAATAAATTGTTGTTTCTCTTTTAGTTGATGCTGAAATTCTTCTTCCTAACCAACCACAATATTTAGTGGCAGTATGTTGAAAACCTATGGCCTATCTTTGAACTCATTTTTAAGTCTTTGTATATATTCCGCATAATTATTATTTTCAACCCGATACTATTGAAGGAGTGTTTCCATCTCATTCTTCACATAATCTATAACCTTGTCTACTTCAGAAGGCATTACTCGAATAATTGTGTCCTTGCTCTCAATGTCTAGTTTTTTTTTGTGTAATTTCAACAATTTATTTATGTAATTGTGCAACATCCTGTAGGAGATCAACATTCCGGTTATCCTTAAACTTACACATTTTTCACTTCTCCATATAGGAATCCTCTTGCATAGAAACATGTTATTTGAAATGCACCATTTTGGTGAATAGAGAAAAAAAAATCTACCATCAAGAAAATATGTTGGAGACATTGATCCAAATATGTCAAAGGAAATTTGATTTTATGGAGAATAAATATTAGCATCACCCACTTACATATAATTATTAACAAATTCTTGCTACTAATATGCACTTTCATATCCTTGTAAGTATCTCAAATATTCAATAAAATCAACTTCTTCCTAGTGCTTGAACCACTATCATTTCCCACCCCTTCTATATCATGCTCTAAATATTGTTAATGTACTTCAAATTCCCTAAGGTTTATTGAACCAATGCCATTTCTCACACCTTCCGTATCATTTTCTGAAGTAGGCTCATGTATTTTTGAATTTGTAGCAGTAGCATCTCCTTCAACATTTTTCTCTCGAGACTGATGATATTCTTCCACATTGTTTTGTTGTGTTTTGGACCTTCTAATGTATGTTTTATTAGTGAAATATTGTACAACACTAGGTCATAAATTGATAAAAAAAAATTAGTGTACCAGAACTTAACTGAACTTGACCCTCTCCATCTTACTTTCCAGTACTGCAAAGTGAAATTTATTAGCCAATAGATGATAGCCATTTGTGTCCATGTCTTCAACCTAGTATATGACTAGCCTCAAAAAATATTTATCATACATATTGAACCATACATATAACATACTTATGTGATTAATAGAAAGAAAATAACAAGAAACACCATGCATTCCATACACATAAATTTTAAGGGGCCCAATAATCTAAATTGTTTATATTCATCTATAGATATGTTTTACAATATACTTAACATGACTCTACAACCTTAATTGAAAATCAACAAAATGACCTATTGCAGAGTCAAATACATTATCAAAACCCATAATCTCATGACCTAATTATATATTCCAAAACACAGATTGACTAGGAGAATATTCTTGGTCAAAACTATGGTCTTCTGATTCTTCTCGATCCATTGCTTACTTATGTTGCTTCCTCTTATGCTCTCTTCCTCTTTGTATCTCATCCACTTTTCTTATTTTCTTTATATAGCTAAAGGAGTGGACCCAAAATGGTTGCAGATGCTAACTTCTTTTTGCAGCTTCCACCTTATACTATGTGTGATCTTCCTCAATCACGGTCGTTTCGAAAAACAGGGCCAACATTCTTCATGTTCCTAGTTCATCTCCTTTCCATTTTGATTCTCTTGGTAATTGTGGGTGCACACACACACATACACTTTAGTTGATGGTTTTTATTTGTTTGTACTCTTAAACCTATGTTCTTTTGATGCTTGTAGCTCCTTGGATTCTTCTCCATTTTTATGTTCTTTCATAGATTAAATCCTCTTTTCATTCAACATCAAACTAAACATTTGATATGTTAGTAGGTGTTGTAAAAAAATCTCCATGTGTCACCTTAGGAATTTTAGCAACACAAATACAATGCATTGTGATTTTCCTTTTTTTGTACCAAAGTTTCAGAGACTTCTTTTACACATTAATATCAATTGTACTAACTGAGTCCATCCAAGGATATTCCAAAAACATATACACATCAATTATATCTATAGCATCAAAATATAGATGCAACATATATTAGTTTGTAGTAATGTTCACATCTTTAAAATTTGAACATTTTCACCCATAATCTATGTGCTTTGAACTTATGCTCCATCTAGGGTTTATAGAGACAATGGCCTTCTCTAGTTAGATATCTACATGAACATGTAATAGCAAGTTCTCTCATGAAAATAAACCCTTATGGATCGAATTATCCTTCTTCATGGCTATATTAGATCACCTATCTAGAAATACATTTTCACATTATTCATCTCAAAGTTTTAATAAGTCCTTAAAGGAAAGTGTTTGACTCCATTTAGTTGATTAACTTCTATATTACAATTTTAGTAATGTGGAGACACAATTTCTAATCCTATAGTATGTATGATTGTAAATATAAGAAGTATTTCTCAATTAAAAATTTTTATTTAAACCAAATTCTAGTGTCATTGAACTTACCAATAATTTTTATACTTCCTTATTACAACGTGTCAATATATTCCATAAAATCAACCACCTGGGATTAGCCTTGTTGAGCAAGATCTTGTCACTTTCATTCATAAAGGAGGGTTTTTAATTATGAAAAATAAGGTCAATATATTGCAGGTATGAGGGGGAATAGGGTATGGGGGGTTATAGGTATTGGGGAGGGTAAAAATAGTTTCTTGTATAGGGGTTTTTAATTGGAAATATGTTTTATGAGGAGGGATCAACAAAAAGAGTTTTGTAAGTAATTATAAATATTTAGAGAAATTAGGAGTATTCTTTAATATCCCATGAACGAAGACGCTATGACATATTTTCACTAAGTGAAAAATCCGTAAAATAAACTAACAAAAACAAGTGATTTGTTTTATTATTACAACTCTAGGACGTCACTATAAGTATGTGACAATATAAAAAGAAAAAATGTCATAGATTATAGGACTCCAACATTGTATGCAAGATGTTGAAAGAATCTTATGATGCAATAAGCATTTCTAATAATCTTTCTATAATGAAAATCCTATTTTATTTTGGTATGATATATGTTACATGTGGTTACATTTATGTTTCAAGTTTTTTCAAAGGAAAAAATATTATCCGTCACATTAACTACATAAAAAAAAAATGTTGAGAAATACTCATATATATTAAACCTTTGATTGTATTTACATCATAAAACATATATGTCAAATGATATTCTAGAACTCTAGGTTGCTTAAGAAGTTTATGCAAGGACTCCTCTTGAGAAGAATAAAGTTCGATACAATCTCTCTTGCGTTTTGTATAATCCTCTATTTCTTCAGAAGTTGTAGCAGGAACTAGTTGTAATTTTGTTTCAAGGTCTTTCACTTTCTTTACATGATTTTTCAAACTAATTTTCAATTTATTTTTGTCATCTCCATACTTCCTCAATAAATCAACATTATTCTTATACTTGTCTGAGTATTCCTTTCATTTTGTTGAAAAACAATCTTGGTAGATTCTAGTTGAGATTGAACTTTAGCCAAATTGATTGTGATATTCTGTACCTCTTGCTCAAACTATTGTTCCCTCAAATAATTTTCATATGGAGTATATAAAATTGATATTGGCTAAAGTCTAATGGATTTCTAATGTAAATAGGCACTTTGGGATTTCACTTTTTCAATTTCACTATTACATCCCAAATGTTGTGCTTGTCTAATTTGCAATAAATTCTATCTGGGCTCTATGATAATGCTTTCCTTCTTAGCTAGTTTCTTCTACATTGATTCATGTATTGAGTATGAGAAAAAAAGGTCACCTCCAACATTCATTGATGTCCACGCTTACAACAATATATTCTCCCATGAATACTCATATTCAACTAAGAACTACCAATGTTTAGTTTTTTTGTTTTGTTTTACTATATCTGCATCTTTAATCACGCCTTCACCAACTCCATTGTTCCTTTATTCTTCCACCTTCTTTACCTTAACCTTACGCGCTTTTCTCTAGAAGATTATTCTCCTTTTATGAGTCTCCAAGTTTTTACCATTGTAGTAATTATGTTAAAATATATATCTCTTAACAACACATTTATCTCATCAATGCAAGCCTTCCATTTTGCCATGTTATCTTCATATTTTGCAATATCTTCTTTATTTTTAATGCACTATTGGTTGGATTTCTCTTCGAACAGATATTTACTCTTACTTTCATCTTCCTCCCGATTTACTTGAAATTGACCGTATTTTACTATTAGATGCTTTTCCTTTCTAGCCTCCAATGTTGCAGAAATCATGCCAATTTTTTAACCTTGCAAATCCTAAGTTTTCTTATCAATTTCATTCTTCATTCTTTCCAAATTGTTTTCCATATGTTGAAAACTCATCTGTATGTTCTAAGCATTTTTCTTTGTATTTCTCTTGAAGCTAAACCTTTAAAAGATGAATAAATTGTTCTTTCTCTTTTAGTTGATGATGAAATTCTTCTTCCTAACCAACCACAATATTTAGTGGTAGTATGTTGAAAACCTATGGCCTATTTTTCAACTCATTTTAAGTCTTTGTATATATTCCACATAATTATTCTTTTCAACTTGATACTATTCAAGGAGTCTTTCCATCTCATTCTCCGCATAAGCTATAACCTTGTCTACTTCAGAAAATAGTACTCGAATAATTGTTTCCTTGCTCTCAATGTCTATTTTTTTGTGTAATTTCAACAATTTATTTCTGTAACTGTGAAACATGTTGTAGGAGATCAACATTTTGGTTATCCTCAACCTTACACATTTTTCACTTCTCTATACAAGAATTATCTTGCATGGAAACATGTTAGTTGAAATTCACCATTTTGTCGAATAGAGAAAAAAAAAATCTACCATCAAAAAAATATGTTGGAGAAATTGAACCATATCTATCAAAGGAAATTTGATTTTATGGAGAAGAAATATTATCATCACCTAATTACACATCATTATTCAAAAATTCTTGCTACTAATATGCACTTTCATATCCTTGTAAGTATCTCAAAGCTTCAATAAAATCAACTTCTTCCTAGTGCCCGAACCACTGTCATTTCCCACCCCTTTTATATCATGCTGTCATGTCCCCATGCCTCCGACCGGCAAGGAGGATGCGATCTAATAGCTTTAACAGACCGGGCTAAACGCCCATGAACATGTACAGGCTTAAAAATTGCCTAAAACAGAATGCTGAAAGAGAATTTAAACTAAAATGTGCACACAGGGATGTTTACCATACACAGATGCATTTTAATCATCATACACAGTGGAAACCAACAGCATTCGAACAAACATTCATTCAACATGTTCATTTCATTTTCATTAATAGTAAATATAGAATTGCAGAGGTAAAATGCACAAGATCACTTATCTTATGAGAGCTTTGCTCCGCAACCGGCTACGTCGCTGCAACGTTCCACCCAACCATAGGCCAGCGTGCTCATCAATATCTCAGCAACGCTGCCACCCTCGAGCTGGGCATGATTCTCCAAGGAATAAGGGAACTAGCAGGCTGACACATAGCCAAAGGTAACCAAAACACAGCCAAGCCACTAAGTTGGGTTTATCAGGCCATCCAGGAGTTGGAGAAGGCAAATTGCTAAGCTGGTGAGCTCATTACAGAGCCAAGAATACCCACACCAGAACTAGCCTAACCTCTAAAATGCCCATCCACACCCAACACAAGGAATCAGTCCCTTCTCTGCTACACAGTCCCTCAGGCCCTGCATTCCCTTCCAGTGCTAGTCAGGGGTGATGGAGAAGAAGGCCAGCCCTCTAGTTCTGCCTGTGTGGTTTCTAACACCAGGTTTATCAAGCAACCAAGCCAAAATCCTTACTCCTCACACAGTCCAAAGACCAACCATTGCACTCAGGAAATTAACCTAACTGTCACAGCTTAAACAGGAGAAAAGAATTACACAGCCCCAAATGTAACAGCAAAAACGGCTCACAACATGGGGAAAACACACAGTCCTGAAGATTATCAGTGAGCACAACTCATAGTAGGGGAAAACGCCCCAAATAGTCTGTGCATGAGACCAGCAGTCAGTGAGACATCCAAAAACGTGAATGGCTCTTCCCAGCCATGGTAAAAACACATGAAAATTCCAAAAATGTGAATGGAAAATGCACCAGCAGCTCCAAAAACGTGAGGAAGACAACCCAATCCCCAGCACTACAAAAACGACCTCCCATCCATGGGAAAAATGAAGCC
>LPNX010272902.1:0-75848 GCA_001517045.1 Pseudotsuga menziesii
CATTTTCTTTTGCTGTGTTCTGCGGGCCAGGGTTTCCCTTGCCTTGCTTCTGCGGTGGATTCGCAGGTCCAGAGTCTCGCTTGTTCTTTTGTCGAAATTTCTTCTCGATTTTAACAGCATACCGATAGGCGGATCCAAGTGAAGAGATGTCGAGGAAGTCCATCTCAGTTCGGATGTACCGATGTAGACCACTGTGATATTTCAGGATGAGGTGCCGCTCGGAGTCTTTAATACTCAGCTTTGTCCGCAGAGTATGAAATTTTTTGGTGTACTCCGACACCGTCTGGTCCCTTTCTTGATGCAAAATGGTCCATTTTGTGTACTGGTCATCATAGTTTCCCACAGGGTAATACTGTTCCTTGACGGCATCTATGAAAGAGGCCCAAGTGGGAATTGTTTCAAACATTTCAGACTCGTCTGATAAGTTTTGCTCACAATAAGTACCCCACCAATTTTGGACATGGGGGGCTGCCTTAAGGAGCGCAAAGGTGATCTTTTCTCTGTCGGAAAAATTGTGGACAGAGAAATACCCTTCTAGAACATTCAACCAATTATCCAAGGCATCTGCATCAATATTGCCTTCAAATAAAGGAATATCAAAGTTAACTTGTACCTTGAAGGGATTTGCATCCCCAAACCGGCTGCTTGTTGAAGATGCACTTGCCATTGCCGGCATTCGCTGAAGGATTTGGGCGAAACTGTCCATCATCTCATTCCTCTGTCGCTCGAGGGCTTCCTCGAGCAGCGACTTGATAGGATCTCCTGCTCCGTCGTCTCTCTTTTCTTCCGCCATGGGAGGTCGTTTGGGACGGCGAGAATGATCAAGTGAAACTAGTTCGATACCAAACTCTCTGTACTCGGACCTCATCGGGGACATGCACCGAGAAACAAGCAAAGAGCAGATTGTTCTGATACCACTGATCCGAATTTATGCGTGAACGAAATGAAAGGACATATATAGAATCATAATAACAGACATTTTGCAAATATAACAGAGATACAGTAAACACATATTCTATTAAAATGGCGAAAATAGAACAGACTGTAATACAATTGCTAGAATGGTGGTAGCTATCTCTGAGAAGAGATGTGGCCGCTACGCTCATTCGTGCCAAGATGAATACAAAATGAGGCCAAAGGGGCCTATTTATAATAAAAATGAGGTGAGAACCCCAAAATTCCCAAAACGTAACCCTAGAAGATGAACCGTCATAAAGTTTGCGGCCCCACGGTGGTAAGTTGAACAGTCAACTTCCCGGGGTCATAACTTTTGCATACGATCTCCAATTTGGGCGTTCGAGAACTCGTTGGAAAGGTCGGTCTAAGCTTTACAACTTTTGGTTGGCCAAATGCATGCCAATGGCAACCATTTGGCCCCAAATCTCCAAAAAACGTCGTTTAAGGCCTCAAAACGGCCCCGGAAGTTTAGGACTCGAAAAACTGCCGAAAAATAACTAGGAAACTGCCACAATGAACAATTTTTTTGAGCCAGTGGAATAGGTGGGTGGCCACCGATCTCCATCTGGATCAGACAAGCAAGGGTTTTAACCAAAACAAAAACTATAAAAAAATGAAGGACAGTAACACAATACTGGGTGCAACACGGCCGAGACTTTCCAACTGCAAGAGTCTGTACAAGCAGGGGAATCCAGATTCGAAACCGGAGCTTACTGTGAATGAATCGTGGAGCCATTATACAGCACGACGGTAATCCTTGGAGACGAGCCAACCTGCATCATAAAGAACCGAAGTTATTTTAAAATTTAGGAAACCTTATGCGAGAAGAATAATAAACAGCCTTAGCTCTTAATTATCATTTTCTTTACTCACCTTAACTGGAATTGAAAGCAATGGAGCCCCAGACGAACAATAACACCACAACCAGCATCAAGAAGAGTTGAACCCTCATTCTCACCGAGGAAGAATATGCTGGGACTCTGGTGTTTGCATAAGTATCAGCAGAGGTGTGGGTAAGCCTGAGCAAAGGCTGCGAAGAAGATATTAAGCATGGAGTCAGATTGTTACCAGCATATAAGCAGGAAAACTAAAACCCTACAATGAAGGATCTTTGCAATCACACACCATAAGCTCAAGCTGTCACCAATGACAGACCACAACAGAAGGAGCAGTAAAAAGGAGTTTCAAGCGGCCATAAGCCATGTGCAAGGAGAAGCAGTGAACTCTGTCCAAAGAAAGAAATTACAGTGAACACAAATGAGAGAAACCAACTTAAGGGAGCAAGACACGACAAGCACCAGTGAGGGAGCCTCTATATCTATATGCAACTCACAGCCGCCATGGGAGGTTACAGAGCATCCCACAGGGCCAACGCATTTGACAGAGATCGAATGAGCCAAGGGTTAGGGTTAAAACTATTTATGCAACCAGTGCATGGCCAACAAACATCCACATGGTCACAACATTATCATCATGCAGTGGGTCGACTTTCCATAGTCACCTGCGTTCCATAAAAATCATTTTTATTCACCCAATGATTTCATCAAAACCACATTATACCTTGGATAGGATTCAAATCATACTATAATCATTAAATACTTGATGCATAGCTCATTTTGGCATGGGTTGCAACTTTATTATAATGTTGACTTAACACAATTCATAACCTTATATCCTCGTGACCCCAAAAGAAATCTTACATATTTTATTAATAAGCAATGATACGAGATTATATTAATAATCTAATGAGAATAGTGTATTCTCTGTTATAAGTTTGCACTAATAATTGACTTATGGAGATATTAAAAGGTTATATAAACATTTATCATAGTAATACGAATAATCCCTATATAGGTATTAACCTCATTTGAATTGGTTACAACTCATCAAAGTTTATATAAAGATATCATCATTGGGTTATGGGTTGTGTAATAACTAAGTTGTCATCAATAGTATTTTAAGATAAGTATGAAATCTTTGTCTTATAAACAGTTTAGTGAATAGTGTAAGAATAACTATCTAGTAGTTCCAGTTCCCTTCACGGTGGTGTAAATGATTACACAGCTTTCAACTAGAGTAATTTGCATAGTGTCGTTTGGGTAGGTTCATCAGTAATATGCAATTGTAACACTAATAAAATCTTTTGTGTCGATAAACAAATAGTTTATGCACATTTTTAAATCTTAGAAACTAGCAAAGTTTTGATAGCAAATTATGCAATGGTGAAGTGAAATGTAAGAACATTTTCCTATGAAATCTTTTACTTAAATATAGATCCATGAGATCTTATCTTAGACGTTGTGGCAGTTTCTCATTACTTGGAGTATAGTTTTACATTCTTACCAAACTACTAAGGTTAACATAAGATGAAAAGATTGGTTCGATAAGAGAAACACCAACCCAGGAAGTTGTTCTTAGATAGAACCAAATACAAGAAATTTAATATAGAATTTCTAGGGTATACATTTTGAAAATAAAGAATATCAAGCAGATAAAATAAACCGTTCAGAACAAAAGAAAGTAGTACTGTCGCTACATATTCTATAGGAAGAAATACAATCATCTAAACTTCATTTACTATAGCAATAGAAGAAAAAATACTGTGTTACCTTACGGAAGTAGGTTGGATTACAGCAGCTTATAATCTAAGCTTATTAATTGCAAATAGAAATATTGCAGGATGCTTTATAAACATGAAGACGATACTCGGTCATTTATACCTGTAAACCTATAAGAACAAATAATCAATTTGCGTTAGCATAAATGCTAAGTAAGCCCCAAAAATTCAAAGTCAGATTCCACCTACTATCATATATATAACTCATCAATAAACCAAATATAGAATTTAATGCGCAAGATAAACTTAATATTGTGTTAATAAGAAAACTGTTGAATAAACATAATGGAGTTTATCCAAATTTAATATATTAACTGTTTCTCTTTTTGCTAACCTTTAACTGTTAATAAACTGCAGTCTCAGCATTTTATGTTATTTCAAAATTTTAAATTTTTATGAAAAATTGGGGTTTTGACATCTTCATTGTTTTCCTCACGCACGTGTTGGGGGATTGTTTTCCTCACGCGACGAGTTGGAAGAGCGGCAGCGAGTTGGGAAGTCATTTTCTGTCATCCACAATGTTCCTGTGAATGAGACATTCACGATTTCTGCTGTGTGTATGTATTTCCCCTACTGACTTGTGGTTCCATGTATATGTTTTTCCCCTGCCCAGACTGAGAGTCAGATCTTCTCCTCCATTTCGGGTTGTGTTTTCTTCTCCCGTTGTTTCAGTGTTGAGATCGGGGCTGTTGCTTTCCCAACGATTTTGTTTGTTGTGGTTTCAGCTACATTTTGGGCTATTGTGGGTTATTATTGAGTCGTTTTGGCCACAATAGGGCCAAGAATGACTCAAGGGTTGGATTTCCCCATCTAAGCTGTGATTTGCTTGCTTTGATGCGTGTATGCAGTGGTTGGTATTCGGACTGTGTTGGAGTGGGATGAAGGCTAGGTTTACTTGATAAACTTGGTGTGTTTGGGAGCCACACAGATAGAGCTAGAGGGATGGATTTCTTCTCCACAACCCCTGAATAGTACTGGAAGGGAATTCAGGGCCTGAGGGACTGTGTAGCAGAGAAGGGACTGATTCCTTGTGTTGGGTGTGTGTGGGTGTCCTAGAAGTCAGGCTAGTTCTGGTGTAGGTGTCATTAGCTCTTCAATGAGCTCACCAGCTTAGCATTAATATTTTCCCATCTCCTTGATGGCCTGATAAATCCAATTGTGTTGGATTGGCTGATTTGTGTATCCTTGGCTATGTGTAAGCCTGCTTGTTCCTTATTCCTTGGGGAATCATGCCCAGCTCGGGGGTGGCAGTGTTGTTGAGAGATTAAGGAGCACCTTGGCATATGGTTGGGTGGAACATTGCAGACACGTAGCTGGTTGCGCGCTGATTTCTTCATAAGATAAGTATTCTTGACTATTTCATCTCTGCAATTATATTTGATGTTTAATTAATCATGATGAACATGTTGAATGCTTGAATGTAGGTTTTACTTCCACTATATGTTGAATAATTATGCATCTTAGCATGTTTTATGTTCAAAGCATTTTATTTCGATTTATATGCATGTACGTGTTCATGGGGATAGTTGCCTGGATAGATGATAGTTTCATAGCGTCCTCTTCGCCGGTCGGAGGGTCGGGGACGTTACAGACTGGTATCAGAGCTTATGTTGCAGCATGGGCCTCAATGGGCCGTGTGAATCATTGACAAAGGCAGGTTTCCCTCTGCGCAGCAGGAAAAAAATGAAAAATCAATGAATGACAGGCAAGACATTTTCAAAAAAAATTCTAAGTGTCGACCTCGTCGGATCGTCGAAAGGCTTAGTCGAAAGCTCCTCCGATGTAGTGGAGAGGTTAGTTGGAAGTCCACCCGGCGAGGGACAGTCGAAAAGAAAATTTTGGAAAAAATTTCTAAGTGCCAAAATTATCGAAAGGCTTCAGCTGAAGACCACTGATACGTCGGCTCAAATAAGCTAAAGACCGTCGAAACGTCGGCTCATTTAGACGGAAGTTCAGCCGACGGAGTGAAAGACTTAGTTGGAAGGTCCTCCAATACAGAACCCTGGTGGCGGCGAGAGATAGAGGAATTTTGAGCCAACGAAGTGGCTGGAAAATCTTGAAGGCACCACAACGTCAATGAAAGAAATATGATGAAGGCGCCGATACGTCGGCAGGAAAGGAATGATTGAGCCGACGTGGCTAAAAGTTCAAAAATTTTCTAAGTGTCGAAATAATTGGAAGCCATCAACTGAATACCGCCGATACGTCGACTCAATTTAGCTGAAGATCATCGAAACGTCAACGCATTTAGACAGAAGGGATTTCGATGCCGCCGAATTAAAAAGATGATGATGGAGATGAGATGTCGGTGAGGCTCGCCGGAAGGGAGCCGACACGGCGGCAACAAGAAGAAGAAGATAAAAATAATTTTTTTTGCAAAAATTTTTGAAGTGTCGGACCATCAGAAGTTGATCACTGAAGCAAAGCCGAAGTGTCAGCTGGGATCTCCTGAAGGACGCCAAAACGTCGGAGAAAGTTATTTGATCGAGCAGCCGATGCGACGGCGGAAGGAAGATGAAATTTTCACTGAAAATTTTTCTAAGTATAGAAAACGTCTGAAAAATTTAGTGGTTTGGACAGCCAATGAGTGTCGAATGAATGATGAAGATTAGACTATCAAGGTGTCGGAAGCTTAGTCAACTAGCGACCCGATACATCGGAAGCTTAGTCAACTAGCGACCCGATACGTCAGAAGAATAGTTGGGAAGAGACTCGATTTAACAAAGGAAAATTTTGAGTTTTGAAGTGGGATTTTTCAGGGTTTTTTAGCAGTTTTCCAATTAGATTTTCAGTTGTTTCAGTACATTTTCGGGGCTGAAAAGGAAGAAAATTTTGTATTTGGAAAAATTGTTATTTTATTATTTTTCCAGGAGAAGGTAAGTAACTATGATTTGTATAAATGTATGCAGCTAACGGTTGTGTTACTAACACGTTTGCAGAATCATAGTCACCTTCAAGGGCAGTATTCCAGGTAGTGTAGTTTGGTAAGTAAGTTTTGGTTCAGCCATGACAACCCATGACGGATGTAGCAAGGATTTCTCCCTGCTACAGGGGAAGGAATGACTCCCTTATGCCTATAGGGCACAAGGGTAGGTTCCTACTAATGGTGAATGCAGAAAAATGAAACTAAAATAACAGAAGTAGAACAGTGAACTAATCTAAGAACTAAGAACAGAAAACTAAAGCTAAGAATAGAACAGAAAGAAGGAGATGAAGCACTGGTGAACCCCTCTGCAGAAAATGGGTTAGGGTTTCACCTCCTTAAAACCTGCAAATAAACCTAAGCTACAATGGAAAACCTGTAAAACAATGTTAATAACAAAACCTGCAAATGGAGATAAGGGTTAGAAAGCAAAGCATATTAAGAAGCAAAGAAATAAACATAAAATCACCAATATACCTTATCTAGTTGGAATGGGCCACCATGCCCTAGCTCATGGGATCACCTCTCTTGGTTTGGGAGCAATGGCTCAATGGGAATGGAAATGAAGGAGAGGGAGTGTGGGTGGTTTGAGAGGCAAAGGTCTCAAAGCATCCACGGGCAGCATAACAATAGGCAATGGGAGAACTCTTTTGAGAGTGACCCCCCACCCTCCTTTTATAGCTTTTCCAAGGGGTTTTAGGGTTTTAAGCCCTTGGTCAGGGTTTTAGCCCCTTTTTTGGGCCTTTAGCCCCTTTCTCCCTAACTTTAGCCCCTTTTAGGGTTTTAGTCCCTTTTTTAGGGATTTAGCTCCTAGGGGGCTATTTTGGGCTCCTTTTGCGGTTTTTAGCCCTTTTTCTTCATCCTTACGTTATTTTGGAGGTGTGGGGGTCTAATGGAAGGTCTAATGGAGTGATATAAGTGTTGTGAGATGGTGTCCTTGGGTGGTGTAGGCCATTGAGAGCTATGTGGGGGATTTTTGGGTTAACATATATCCCCCTGATGTGTGAGGGCAGGAGCTCAACATATGGCCGATGGACATCATAGGATTTGCTATGTAGAGGTGGTGCTTCCGGGGCTGGGGCATTGTGGCTTTTGGTTTTTGTATTAATTTGGTTCCCATCAATGGGTGAAATACAATAAATGTGTGACATGTATATGGATGAAGTGGGCATTCCCATGCTCGTGAAAATGTCAAAAGAATCATTTGATCTATGCTCTAAAATAAAAGAGCCAATCATATACAACTGATGTTACAATGTTGGTTGCCTCTATGTGAGGCTGAATACAATACTGATCTGGTACATTGGACCCATGGCATTCTCATGGAATGATACATTTTTATGACTGACGGTCTGCTAGATCTGGTACATAGCTGTGTGGACTCACTGATTGAGATTCAGAGTCTCTGCGGTACAAGTATGTTGTATCAATCATAAAGGTATATCGAAGCACTACTGGGGATTCTGAACACTGTCTCCAACGCACACGAAAATCACAAGGGACATGACTTATTTAGGTCCCTCGAGTGGACTCACTAATGAGCTACAGTCAAGTGACATACGGGGTCTTTGACCAAGTACTGTGTGGAACAAACCCTGTAGGAATCTCAACGATGCGATGATGGACTTGAAGTCGAGCACGTGAGAAACAACCATCCCAAGAGGCACTGAGGACTCCTCTCAAGTGGTCCAAGGAACTCATCGATGATGTTAATGAAACCAAGGTATAGGGACCTCTAGGTCTATCTTCTGGAATATGTGTGCTGGCGTCAACAGAGGGAGACCTGCCCTTAGTCAAATCAATGATGTTTCCTTGACCAGGAGTGCGAGGGAGATAACCGAAAGGTTTGAAGCAATCTGCGGACTGACTCACTGAATTGGGGGGGGGAGGGGAGGGAAAGGAAATAACTGAATAGGGGTAGGGGGGGGGTGGGAGACTCAAACTTCCTTTGTTTAGAGTATGACAACAGGGCGGACCAGGCAGCAAATGAAACTAACTCAAGGGAATGGGATCATGGTTGTAATACCGGGAATGTCGCTGCAGATGGGAAATACTTGGAGGAGGTGGACACTTTTGATACTGATGGGATCCAAGGAAGACACATTGCAGAGTACTCTAAATAAAGGCGACCCAATGTGGGGATGCTGCAAAACTTTTTTCTGTGGGGTGGTGTCTAGGGACACCATTGTGGTACGATCTCGTGGATTTTTGGCGAGCCCGAGAAGGTAAATGCTTGATGGTGCTTTCAATTTTAGAGAGTCTGAAAGCACGAAGAAGACTCTAGTGGGGGCTCTTTTTTATTGGTAGTCTCATGTGCCCAAAAAAGGATAAAAGTATACAGAGGAGAGCTCGCCCATCCTAGAGGGGATGAGAGACTTCTTTACCGTTGGTATTCCAATCAGGCCGAAAAAGGTTAAACCTATACTGGTTGGACTGTCATTCAAATACTTTTATGAGCATGAACAAAACCAAGATTGCTCGGCAATTTTTTGTTGTTGAGACGGCTAGAAAAGAGCTTAATGACAACCGGTGGTGATCTTTTTCATAAAGTATGGCCCCTCTTCCTGAGAAAGCATAAAAGTATGCAGAGGGGAACGGTCTTGGCTAGAGTGTGCCAAGGAGGTCCTTTTCATGAAATGGTCTACATGGTCTACAAAAGGAGATAAAAGAGATAATGTAGACGCCCTTTCCTATACTTTAGCGAGTGGGAAAGGAAGCAGCTGCACTCGGCAATCTTTTCATTGTTTTAAGGAGTCAGAAAAGAGCTTAAATGAAACTCCAATGTGGTCAACCCATGGTGGCACATGCAGTGCCCCATGTCGGGACGGTGGATAGAGGTCCAAAGGTCATCCATGCATTATGGAAAAAGCAGAAGGCTCTCAAAAATACCAATACATGTGTGGGATAGATCACAGCAGAGGCCTGCGAGTCGGAGCAGCAGAGGCACGCAAACCAAGGTGGCTCTCGAACAGAGGTTAGGAGAGCATGTGTGTGTGTTTTGGTGGATGAACTTGACCATATGCGATGTGAGTACAAGTCTGGAGGAATTTATATGCCAAATACATGTAATAAAAATAAATTTTTTTGTGGACGATGGTCCAGATGTCCGCGTCAGGTGCGGTGAATGGAAAAGACAACTATGTGTTAAAAATGCAAAATAAAAGCTAAAATTATAGTCCTTAACTGGAGTCGGCTCGAAAACTCGCATGAGTTGCGATCAGGAAGTGTGATGCAAGTACCGGTCTGTAGACACTCGCATCGTCATGTCATGGCTCGTAAATTGAGGTGACTTGTGGGAAATGGTCCCGAAATTGATTTATTTAAACATCAAACAATGGTCTCATTTGGGCCCAGAGGTGTGAGAGGTGTGTCGAACTGGTTCCGGGTGACTTTGGATCAGCAGCTGATGGCGCTGCCCCAGATTTGTGCTAAAAAATGTAAGAAAAGAAAATGAAGCGACTCATTGGTGATTTTTAAGCATAAAATTTCTTGAGGTAGAGCCCATTGCGAGGGTTCTCCAAGAGTTTCCCATCAGATTCAATGAAGAGGTATGCCCCCTTTCCAAGATGAAGGTCATTGGCAAGGCGGGTGATGGAATCTGGCCTTTTATGGGAAGAACCGATTCCATACTATGGTTTAAAGGGAATGGGGTAAAACTGGAGGTGGTCTTACAGATCTCTCTGTCATCGTGTAAGTGGTGCCGTGATAGATCAGGTGGATCTTCCACAAGAGATGAGACGGAAGGGAAACTAGTGCTAGTGATCATGTAAATGGTATTGGTTGTGGCTTTGGTGGCCTTTCCCCCAGTCTCTATTGGAGGAAGAGGGGCAAGCCTGGAGACAAGAGGTGTCTTTGATGGACCTAGAGGTAGGTGCAACATCATCTCAATTGGATGGACATGAGTCAACACACCCTGGGGTCTTAGAGGTAGGGCAGGTGGTTCAAGGTACCACAGAGGATCTCTTAGTGTGAAATCCTGTAGATGGAGGGTTTCCAAGGTATACTTACTCATGATCCTGGATGGTAGGAAAAAAAAAGGAAAAGAAAAAGAAAAAGGATCATGTTGATCGGCAATGAACCCCATTGTTTCCCTGGTAACTGAGGTTGCAGTTGTGGCTGCAGAAACAACAGAAGAGACAGGTCTGATGGACCGTTAGTGATGGTGGAGACAAGTGGGTCAATTGAACTAGACATCATGTAAATGGACATGGTGTCTGAAGAAGGGGGTGGTGAGTGAACTTCTTCGATCAAGGTGATTTCAGACTCAAGGGAATGGTAACGGAGGTCAGCTAGAGCTATTCGAAATTCGGGAAGGCCTTGGAAATGGTGAGAGTGATGTCCATACAATCCGCAAAGGGCACAAGCATGGTTTCTTCTCAATTCCTTGTTCCGAACTACTGGCGTGGTTGGGAGTTCAACCACGGGGATGTTTTCGTTCGTTTCCATGGGATCCAGATGTGCACAGACCACTGGGATTCCAGGGCAATTGTGAGTTGGATGGATCTGTTGCTCACAGATGGAACATTAGAGAAAATTTCAACTCAAAATGGGCCTCCTAAAATGAACTAATAAAATAATAGTTAAAATAATAAAATAATATTTATTAATTTTGGAGGAAGAAAAGAAAAAAACTACTTTTTTGTTTGTATTTTTGACATATCTCTTCATGTTTTTACTCAAATTTCAATTGGGAGAGCTCGTTGGATGCGGAATTAAATTCCGCATCCAACGAGTACCGACTCGACATACTTTTGATGGACCCCGCTACCCCAAAAACAAGAAATACCTGAAAAAATGAAATGATGACATCATCATTTCATTTTTTCAGGTATTTCTTGTTTTTGGGGTAGCGGGGTCCGTTAAAAGTATGTCGAGTGGGTACTCGTTGGATGTGGAATTTAATTCCGCATCCAACAAGCTCTCCTGATCGAAATTTGAGTAAAAACATAGGGAGATATGTCAAAAATACAAACAAAAAAAGTAGTTTTTTTATGATACCTATCCCCAAATTTATATTAAAAAAGTGTTTAAGACCTATACGGTATTTCAAATTTAAAGAAATTTCATTGGCTAACACATGATGACATGGAATTTGAATAAAAGTTAAAAGGCCCATTTTGAGTTGAAATTTCCTCTAATGCATGGTGGGACTTGTCGAGGCTCTATGGTAGCTTTGGTGTTCTTGCCCCTAGCCCTTTTGGGATGGGGCGGTGCAGGTGCAGGTGCAGCGGTTGGCTTGTGTAGACCGGGTGGAGGGTGAGACTCAATCGTGATGGGTTGCACCAGGGTTAAGACCACCTGGGGCACTGGTGGTTGAGATAGTGGATCAAGATACCACACCGGGATACCCAATGTAAATTTTGGTAGGCTTAAGGTGGCCATGACCAGCTTGCTCATGACACAAGGTGGGGGAAAGAGGAAGGGAATCGTATGGACTGGAGATGAGCCTAGATAACTCCCTATTGGTTGCATGTGGGGGTGACGTTGTGGTTGCGACTGCGCATAGTGCTACGGCTGTGGATGATGTTGCAGCTGTTGGTGGTGTTGCGGCTGCAGACATTTTTGTCGTTGGGGTTGGGGTTGCGGTTGTAGTTGTTGTTTGGGTGCAGCGGTGCTTAACAAGACCATGCACAAGTCTATAGTTTTCTTTTGTGTCAGTGGTGGTGACACCAACAGGAAAGAAGCCGTCATGGTGGGGTTGGTAAACAACCCAGAGCCCACATTCAATTGTGGGGAGGCTGGTGTGTTTTCAACCACAGTTTTGGTTGTAGGGATGACATTAGCATGTGTGGTCGCCACTTGCGGCTCAATGGTGGTGATGGTAGGGATAATGTTGGCAGGAAATGTTAACCCTTGCGGATCATGATAGGTGAGCTGTCCAACTGTCACAATCTTCCCTTCATGGGGGAACATCATGAGACAGAAGATAGTTGACGCGACAGCTCATATGGTGTACATGTAACTCCTCCCGAGGAGGAGGTTGTAGTCCAGTTGAGCATTGACGACTTCGATTTCAATTAGGACTGTCTTCCCGGCTAACGTGATGTGGACATGAGGGAGGATTCCTTGGGCTTTAGTGGGATGTCCATCATAAGCCCACAGAGTCGTGGAGGACGGTAGCAGAATTGGTGATCCAAGCTTTTGCCAAACCAAGGTAGACATGATGCACATGGATGCCCCCTCATCATCTATGCATCGGTGCACAACCAAATTCCAGATTTGAAAGGTGATAGTGGAGGGCATACGTGGTTCCCTGTTCTCTATGTCAAAGGTGATTAGTTTGGATTCGGAGAGGTCTAATGCCCCTAGAGCGGCTAGTAAAGCTTTCTGTTGCGTTGGGCATGTTTTAAGTACCTCAAGAGCAGACATGGCGGTTGGCGTTTGGGCCAAATCATCCACAATGCTATAGCTGACTGCAGCTCTAGTTGTGGCATTATTGGCAACTCTACGTATGGGGGGGCATGGGAATGGGGGTAACTAAAGCGGTAGGTTGACTGTCTTAGACGTGGATGCTGTTGATGAGTAAACAGGTTCGGTAGTGGTACCGTACTGATTCCATCTAGTTTTCAAGTTGACCTCTTTAGTCGTCATGGCTAGCAGGTGATGAACACCTGTTTCGGCCATGGGGGTGCCCCCGGAGCGTTGGGATGGGTTTGGGGAGGGGGTGCAGTTGCCACCAATCCTTGGACTGGTAGTGGGTTTTGAAGCACCATGGGGGGAGGTCCTTGAGGTGTCGCGTTGGGTTGTGCTTGGTTTGTAGCCTTGGCAGCCTGTTGGGCCTCGTTTCGAATGGCCTGCTTTGCACGACCCATGAAGGGACACTCGAATGTGTAGTGCCCATAGACCTCATAGAGTGTGCATGGTTGGTTTGTGTTTAATGGGGCATTGCGTCTTGGTGCATTATGTCGCGGGGGCTTCTGGGCTGGCCGGTTTTCCATGGCATTGTTGGGAGGGTTCGGTTGTTGACCGCCTCCCTGCGGTTGGTTATTGCCTTGGTTGCAGGGCCAGTTGTTTCTAGCTTTCCCTTGTTGATTTTTGGGGGTAGGCTGGTTGGGACGGTTTTGTTGTGCGAACACTTGTCCCAATGGAGTGGGTGGATATGGGGCGGGGACTTGTACAAGTTGTACTGGCAGTGCATAGTATATTTGTGGGGGTGGTGGTGCCACAAATGTGGACATTTTCCCCACATACTATTGTGTTGCTTGGTTGTGGTGTAACGGCAGGTGGTGTTGGTCAAGGCTATGGTTGTTGGGATACCAACCCTATGAGGTCGTCTGCAGCGTGGGATTCCCTCGATGTGTTGCGATAGGAGGTACTTAGATGGGGAGTGTCTGGAATGACGGTATACAGGTATCAAGACTGGGCATAGATGAGGTCAAATTGTTGGGCCTTCAGTATGGCCTCTTCTTCAGATTGGGGGCGTTCAGATGCGACGTCCTTTGCGATGGGAAGGAGTAAAGTCTTAAGGAACCAATCCAAGAAGATCCTGTCATCTAGTTGGATTTTGCATAAGCTACAGCATCACCGCCACTCATGGATATGGTCAGTTATGTGAGTGGCAGAGCTTTGATGGCAGGATAGCAGGGTCTCCACCCCCTCGTCATATCTGACAGGGAATTGGAAATACTGTAGGACCATGAAGGCTAAGGAGTTGAAGTCAGGGTACTTGGCTTGTGGCAGCTCAATGTACCATTTGGTCGCAGCACCTATAAGGGTGCGTTGGAACAGCCTCAACCTGATGGAATCATCTATGATGTTGTTGGATGAGCACCATAGATGGAATTTCATTATGTGGTTTTGGGGACATTCCCCGGCTTTGCCTTCAAACTTGGGGATGTCTGATGGCAGCTTAGTTGGCATGGACGGCCAAAAAGCTTGGTGGCGAATTTGGTCATTTTTTAATCTAGCCAAGTCAGGAAAGTTAAGACGAGCCATGAAGGTAAGATTTGACCCCAAATTAATGTGGGATGGGGCTATGATGGTGGTGGGGTTTGCAGGTGCATAGTGCATCTGCATGGATGGGGGTGCTTGCGGTGGCACCATTGCGGATGGACCAATGCCCCAAAGTGTTGTGGGTGGGATGGTATGAGTAGCGGGGACATTGCCCCCATGTATGATAGTAGGGGCAATGTAAGTGGATGGTCCACTGCCCCCCTGTGTGTCAGGAGGGGCAGTGTGTGTGGAGGGGCAACTGCCCCCGTATGTTGTAAGTGGGCCAACTTGGCTGGTCACTATAGGTGGTGGTAGCTGACTAATGACAGTCTGCATGATAGTGCTTGGGCCACTTGCCAGGTTGTGGGTGATAGCTTTTGATGTGAACATGGTTCCACTTGCTAAGGTTAGGCAGGAAAACAGATCCGTATTTGCACTAGCCAAGGGGCTTGATCACCCAGTATGGAGGTCTAGTTCATACTGATATGGGTCTGAATCAGAATTAGAGGTTGTGTGGCCTTCTGATTGTGTGGGAGATCGCTGAGAGTGGCTTTGATAGTGTCAATTGAGTGTTCCAAATGGTAGTGGTTTGCCTCTTAGGCGTGAGGAAGATCGTGGATGATCAATTGTGTTAAGTTTTATCAAACTGACGAGAATGATATTTGAACCCCGGTTTTAGTGGCTTCCTATTGGCTATAGGTGGTTACTAGGCCACCAAGGCTGCCAGAAGACAGCGCTTGGCTTGTTCCTCGTAGGTGTCTCTACTCAATCAGAAGGGGTCATTGCCCATTTCGCTTGGCAATTCCTCTTAGCGGCCAGCTACTTTGGGGTTCCTGTGGTACTCCTCACAATGAGTTTCTGGGTAGACCCCAAGTACTTCCCACAGTTGAAGCAATCAGGGACTTATGTCGTCAAATATTGCAGAGTTGTTTGTACTTAGTGTAAATTAGCAAATTTTAAGGCTTACTCAGTGTCATGAACTGAGTTGGGTTAATTAGTTGGTATGGTGTATTTGTTTGCTTGTTTTTTCTGGTACTTGGTTGCTGCAAATGGTTTATGAATTCGTCATGGTAGAGTTCATATGGTTGTATATGCATGCATTGAATAATGAACAGAGATTGTGAACAAATACAGTGATTAACTCTTAATGTTTGCTGGCCTAACTACATGTCTACCTCTCACTGATATTCCTCTTCAACCAAGAGAAGGTGTTGGGCTCTCAACACAATGGGACTAAACCATCCGTAGATCCTCAGGTCACCTTTTGGATGCAAGGTTGGTCAACAGGGACGATGCTTAGTGCCATGATAAGCCCTCCTTCTCTACCCCCTCTACCTTCTAGGTCACCTAATTTTAATGGTTTTGGAACAATATCATGGAGTGCCTAGATCTATACGAGCTTTCCCTTTGTCGTATCCCAAAATACCCCGGAGGGTGATAACTGGGTAGAGGAGGAAGGGGAATCAAGATCGTTGATTTTAAGTTGATTTTAGTTAGACTCGGTTCATTTTATTAAGCCATAATGATTTACTTAACATTTACACATTGTTCATGAAATAATTTGTAGAAAATAAAAGCAGAAAATGAAAATGACCAGCAATGGTGGACCGAGGCGGCTGGGCTCCACTAACAATCCTCTGAAATTGAAAACTACTATCTATTCATCTTAAATTAAAGTTCTGTTTGACAGGCCGCACATTTCTGATCAAATATAGCGAGGGGGCCGCGAGATTTTTCCGGAAATGAGCGAGGGGGTCGCACAGAATGTAGAAACAGTCGTAACCTGAGTTTCTGGGCTGAAGTCGCACTTATCTGGGGATTAAGTGCACCCTGCGCGCACCTGTTTCCCCATTAAGTGCGCCCCAGTCTCACCTTTTTCCCCGATATGAGCGCCCTGATCCGGAATGGGGTTTTTTGGTGAGACAGAGTCAGATCTGGCCGACAGTAACTTGTACTAGGGTCAATCTGACTTAGTTCTGCCTAGCAGAGGCTTCGGCAGTAACTAAAATAGGAAATAAATAGGATTTAAGACAGATTTAACATAAAATTTCTGAAAAACTAGGGCAAAAAATTTAAAAACTTGAAAATAAAAAGTTTGGCCCAGGGATCCTGTGGGATCGACCTGGTATGGTCACCAGTTTTGTAGCAAAGATTTCTCCCTGCTACAGGGGCAGGAATGACTCCCTTACACCTATAGGGCACAAGGGTAAGTTCCTGCGAATGGTGAATGTAGAAAAACGAAACGGAAATAACAGAAGCAGAACAGTAAACTAATCTAAGAACTAAGAACATAAAACTAAATCTAAGCTAAACTATAAGCTAAGAACAGAACAGAAAAAAGGAGATGAAGCACTGGTGAACCCCTCTGCATAAAATGGGTTAGGGTTCCGCCTCCTTAAAACCTGCAAATAAACCTAAACTACAATGGAAAACTTACAAAACAATGTTAATAACAAAACCTGCAAATGGAGATAAGGGTTAGAAAGTAAAGCATATTAAGAAGCAAATAAATAAACATAAAATCATAAATATGCCTTCTCTGGTGGGAATGGGCCACCATGTCCTGGCTCATGGGAGCACCTCTCTTGGTTTGGGAGCAATGGCTCAATGGGAATGGAAATGAAGGAGAGGGAGTGTGGCTGGTTTGAGAGGCAAAGGTCTCAAAGCATCCATGGGCAGCATAACAATAGGCAATGGGAGAAGTCTTTTGAGAGTGACCCCCCACCCTCCTTTATAGCTTTTCCAAGGGGTTTTAGCGTTTTAAGCCCTTGGTCAGGGTTTTAGCCCCTTTTTTGGGCCTTTAGCCCCTTCTGCCCTAACTATAGCCCCTTTTAGGGTTTTAGCCCCTTTTTGAGGGCTTTAGCTCCTAAGGGGCTATTTTGGACTCCTTTTTGGGGTTTTTAACCCCTTTTATTCATCCTTAGGATATTTTGGAGGTGTGGGGGTCTAATGGAAGGTCTAATGGAGTGATATGAATGTTTTGAGATGGTGTCCTTGGGTGGTGTAGGCCATTGAGAGCTATGTGGGGGATTTTGGAGTTAACAATGGATATGATGCTCGGGATTCCTATGAGCGCACGTGAGATGCCATGGGAGAAAATGTCTGAGCTGGAAATGATGACATAGAGTCTAATTGAAGGAGATTCCAAGAGACACCGTCAGATATTGCAGCCACCATGAGAAGCTTGATTAAATCCCAAGAAGAGCAGCATCAGTTGAATGTTTCTATGTTGCAGATTTTGACAGACTTGCAAAGAAAGATAGAATTTGGATAGGGTACAGTAAGACCAGAAGGCAGTAAAAGTAGTACTAGGAGAAGAAGAAGGAATTCTTGTAGATCATCTGACTGAGAAGAATCTAGTGGGGATTCAAGATCTTCTTCTTGTAAGGGCAAGAGAAAGAGGCACCATAGGGATCGCACTCGGGATGAATTTAAAAAGGATAAACCTCCTACATTTGACGGTGAGGTAAAGACTGGACAAGAGGCTAAAGCTTGGCTTCTTGGGATAAAGAAGTACTTCCAAGTTCAAGATTATTCAGGAAACATGAAGGCAAGGGTTTCCATATTCAATCTAAATGGAAGGACATCCATTTGGTGGGAGCACTTCAAGCAAGTAAAGAGGATCGGTGAAAGGAGACTTAAGTGGAAATAGTTCAAGAAGTATTTCAAGCAAAAATACCTCTCTGACAGGTATTATGATGACAAGATTAAGGAGTTCCATGAGCTGAGATTGGGACAACAGGCCATGGAAGAGTATGCAAATAATTTCTTTGAATTGTTTAGATATGTCTAGTACATCAAAGATGAAAAGGTGAAGGTCTAGCGTTTTCTGAGTGGATTGCCTCAGTCTTACAAAGACAGAATTGAGTTTTATGAACCTAGAACTCCTGAAGAAGAAATAAGGAAGGTGAAGTATTGCTATGAGCAAAGCAAAGGTAAACCTGATTACCATAAGGTATGGAAGGACAAGAAGAATGAGAAGTTTGAACAAGATGTGAGTAAGCCAGTTGGAGTGACAGGAGAAAATCCTAAAGATCCACAACATAATAGAGGACCACTGCAATGTTGGAAATGTGGAGGACCCCACATGCGCAGGGCTTGTCCACTCTAGAAATAGAGTGCAAGGCCAGCTTATAACATTCAAGAGGTAGAAACAGTGGGTTAAGTACCAAGGGCAGTCCCTAAGATTTATGCAGCACTGGAGGACCGGCAGGAAGATCACCAGTCAACTGTGGCTAAAGTTGCAGGTAAGATTGTTGAGCAATCTGTTTCTATTTTGATTGACCCCGGTTCTACTCACAGTTACATTATCCCTAGAGTAGTGGTGATCTGTGCTTTTAAGAAAGTAAAGCATAGAAAACCATTGTTAGTTCAGCTAGCCAGTGGAACTAAGAGAAAGGTTAGTGAAATGGTAGAGAAATGTCCATTGGTCATGAATGGATTGGTCACTTGTGTAGATATGAATGTTCTACCACTTTGTTCCTATGATGTTCTCATTGGAATGGATTGGTTAGAAGCTCACAAGGTAAATCTTGACTGTTACAATAAGACCTTTGAATGCATGGACGAAGAAGGGAACCCAGTAGTATGAAAGGTATTCCAAAGGTGATTTTAGTAAGGCAGGATTCAGCAATGCAGTTGAAGAAATTCTGTAGGAAGGGTTGCCAGTTGTATGTAGCTCATATTTTGGAGGCATCGAGAGATGAAACTCCTAGGTTGGAGGACTATCAGGAGTTACAGGAATTCAAGGATGTGTTTCCTGATGAGATTCCAGGACTTCCTCCAAAAAGGGACATTGATTTTACAATTGAACTTTTTCCAGGAGCAGCACCAGTGTTCAAGACACCCTACAGGATGAGTACACTAGAGATGCTATAACTGAAGATACAACTACAAGAGTTGTTGGAAAAGAAGTATACCAGGCCGTGTGTGTCTCCCTAGGGAGCACCAAATTTGTTTGTAAAGAAGAAAGATGGTACCCTCAAGTTGTGTATTGATTACATACAATTGAACAAGGTTACAATGAAGAATAAATTTCCTTTGCCTAGGATTGATGACCTCTACGATCATATGAGAGGAGCAAGGGTATTTTACAATATTGACTTGAGGTCTGGTTACCATCAGGTGAGAATCAAGGATGAATACATTCATAATACAGCCTTCAGAACAAGGTATGGACATTATGAGTTTGTGGTGGTACCATTTGATCTCACAAATCCACCCACTACATTTATGTGCCTTATGAACAGTGTCTTCAACAGGTATCTGGACAAGTTTGTTCTTGTTTTCCTTGATGACATTCTTATTTATTCTAAGAATGAAGAAGAGCATGAAGAGAATTTGAAATTCACATTGCAATTTCTCAGAGCTTATGTAGCAGCATGGGCCTCAAGGGTCATGAGAATCATTGACAGAGGCAGGTTGCCCTCTGCGCAGCAGGAAAAAAATGAAAAATCAGTGAATGACACACAAGACATTTTCAAAAACTTTTCTAAGTGTCGAGCTCATCGGATCATCGGACGGCTTATTCAAAAGCTCCTATGATGCATTGGAGAGCTTAGTCGGAATTCCACCCAACGAGGGACAGTCAGAAAGAAAATTTTGGAAAATCTTTCTAGGTGCCGAAATTATCGAAAGGCTTCAGCTGAAGACCGTTGATACGTTGGCTCAGATCAGTTGAAGACCGCCGAAACGTCGGCTCATTTAGATGGAAGTTCAGCCGACGCAGCAGAATACTTAGATGGAAGGTCCTCGGATGCAGAACCCCAGTGGTGGTGAGAGATAGAGAAAGTTTGTTTCGACGAAGCGGCTGGAAAATATTGAAGGCGCTGCAACGGTGGCAGAAGAAAGATGATGAAGGCGCCGATACATCGGCAGGAAAAGGATGATTGAGTCGACGTGGGTAAAAATTCAAAAATTTTCTAAGTGTCGAAATCATCAAAATCCATCATCTAAAGACCGCCAATACATCGGCTCAGTTTAGTTGAAGATCGTCGAAATGTCGGTGCATTTAGACAGAAGGGCTTCCGATGCCATCGGAGGTAAAAAGATGATGACGGACCCGAGATGTCAGTGAGGCTTGCCAGAAGGGAGCCGACACAGTGGTAACAAGAAGAAGAAGATAAAAAGAATTTTTTTTTGAAAATTTTTGAAGTGTCAGACCGTCAGAAGTTGATCGCTGAAGCGGAGCTGAAGTGTCAATCGAGATCTCCTGAAAGACGTCAAAACATCGGAGAAAGTTAGTTGATCAAGCAACCGATGCGGCGGTGGAAGGAAGATGAAATTTTCACCAAAAATTTTTCCAAGTATAGAAAACGTCGAAAAAATTTAGTGGTTTGGACAGTCGATGAGTGTCGAATGAATGATGAAGATCAAACCGTCGAGGTGTCAGAATCTTAGTCAACTAACAACCCGATACGTCGCAAGCTTAGTCAACTAGCGACCCGATACGTCAGAAGATTAGTTGGGAAGAGACCCAATTTAACAAAGGAAAATTTTGAGTGTTCAAGTGGCATTTTTCAGGGTTTTTCAGTAGTTTTCCAATGAAATTTTCAGCTGTTTCAATAGATTTTCGAGGCAGAAAAGGAAGAAAATTTTGTATTTGGGAAAAATTGTTATTTTATGATTTTTCCAGGAGAATGTAAGTAATTATGATTTGTATAAATGTATGCAGTTGTTTCAATAGATTTTCGAGGCAGAAAAGGAAGAAAATTTTGTATTTGGGAAAAATTGTTATTTTATGATTTTTCCAGGAGAATGTAAGTAATTATGATTTGTATAAATGTATGCAGCTAGCAGTTGTGTTACTAACACATTTGTAGAATCATAGTCACCTTCAAGGGCAGTATTCTAGGTAGTGCACTTTGGTAAGTAAGTTGTGGTTTAGCCATGAGAACCCATGACGGATATGATGCTCGAGATTCTTACGAGCGTGCGCGATATTCCATGGGAGAAAATGTCTGAGCTGGAAATGATGACATACAGTCTAATGGAGGGATATTCCAAAAGACACCATCCGATATTACAGCCACCATGAGAAGCTTGATTAAAGCCCAGGAAGAGCAGCATCAGTTGAATGCTACTATGTTCCAGTGTTTGACAGACTTGTAAAGAAAGATAGACTCTGGACAGGATACAATAAGACCAAAAGGCAGTAAGAGAAGTACTAGGAGAAGAAGGACTTCTAGTAGATCATCTGACTCAAAAGAATCCAGTGGGGATTCAAGATCTTCTTCTCATAAGGGCAAGAGAAATAGGCACCATAGGGATCGCACTCGGGATGAATTTAAGAAGGCTAAACCTCCTACATTTGACGGTGAGGTAAACACTGGACAAGAGGCTGAAGCTTGGCTTCTTGGGATAAAGAAGTACTTCCAAGTTCAGGATTATTCAAAAAACATGAAGGCAAGGGTTTCCATATTCAATCTAAATGGAAGGGCATCCATTTGATGGGAGCACTTCAAGCAAGTAAAGAGGATCAGTGAAAGGAGACTTAAGTGGAAACAGTTCAAGAAGTATTTCAAGCATAAATACATCTCTGACAGGTATTATGATGATAAGATTAAGGAGTTTCATGAGCTGAAATTGGGACAGCAGGCCATGGAAGAGTATGCAAATAAGTTCTTCTTGGAATTGTTGAGATATGTCTATTACATCAAAGATGAAAAAGTGAAGGTCCAGCATTTTTTGAGTGGATTGCCTCAGTCTTACAAAGACAAAATTGAGTTTTATGAACCTAGAACTCTTGAAGAAGCAATAAGGAAGGCTAAGTATTTCTATGAGCAAAGAAATGGTAAACCTAATTACCATAAGGTATGGAAGGACAAGAAGAATGAGAAGTTTGACCAAAGAAAGAAAGGTTTCAAACCTTCTAACTTCAGGAATCAGTAGAAGCAGCCATCCCAAGCTGGGAGTAAGCCAGTTGGAGTGACAGGAGAAAAGCATAAAGATCCACAACATAATAGAGGACCACTGCAATGTTGGAAATGTGGAGGACCCCACATGCACAGGACTTGTCTACTCGAGAATGAGAGTGCAAGGCCAACTTACAACATTCAAGAGGCAGAAATAGTGGGTCAAGTAGCAAGGGCAGTCCCTAGGATTTATGTAGCACTAGAGGACTGCCAGGCAGATCACCAATCGACTATCGTTGAAGTTGCAGGTAAGATTGTTGAGCAATCTATTTCTATTTTGATTGACCCTGGTTCTACTCACAGTTACATTACCCCTGGAGTAGTAGAGATTTGTGCTTTTAAGAAAGTAAAGCATAGAAAACCTTGGTTAGTTCAGCTAGCCACTGGAACTAAGAGAAAGGTTAGTGAAGTGGCAGAGAAATGTCCATTGGTGATGAATGTATTGGTCACTTGTGTAGATCTGAATGTTCTACCGCTTGGTTCCAATGATGTTCTCATTGAAATGGATTGGTTAGAATCTCACAGGGTAAATCTTGATTGTTACAATAAGACCTTTGAATACATGGATGAAGAAGGGAACCCAGTAGTTGTGAAAGGTATTCCAAAGGTGATTTCAGTAAGGCAGGTTTCAGCAATGCAGTTGAAGAAATTCTGTAGGAAGGGTTGCCAGTTGTATGCAGCTCATATTTTGGAGGCATTGGGAGATGAAAATCCTAGGTTGGAGGACTATCAGGTGTTACAGGAATTCAAGGATGTGTAACCTGATGAGATTCCAGGGCTTCCTCCAAAAGGGGACATTGATTTTACAATTGAACTTTTGCCAGGAGTTGCACCAGTGTCCAAGACACCCTATAGGATGAGTACACCAGAGATGCTAGAACTAAAGATGCAACTACAAGATTTGTTGGAAAAGAAGTATATCAGGCCAAGTGTGTCTCCCTGGGGGCCACCCATTTTGTTTGTAAAGAAGAAAGATGGTACCCTCAGGTTGTGTATTGATTACAGATAATTGAACAAGGTTACTGTGAAGAATAAATATCCTTTGCCTAGGATTGATGACCTCTTCAATCAATTGAGAGGAGCAAGGGTATTTTTCAAGATTGACTTGAGGTCTGGCTACCATCAGGTGAGAATCAAGGATGAAGACATTCATAAGACAACCTTCAGAATAAGGTATGGACATTATGAGTTTGTGGTGGTACCATTTGGTCTCACAAATGCACCTGCTACATTTATGTGCCTTATGAACAGTGTCTTCAGCATGTATCTGGGAAAGTTTGTTCTTGTTTTCCTTGATGACATTCTTATTTATTCTAAGAATGAGGAAGAGCATGAAGAGCATTTGAAATTGACATTGCAATTGCTCACGGAGCATCAGCTGTATGCAAAGTTGAGAAAGTGTGACTTATATAGAGATAGAATTCAGTATTTGTGTCACATTATCTCATAAGAGGGTATATCTGTGGACCCTGAAAATATTGAAGCCATTATGAATTGGCCTACTCCAAGAAATGAAACAGATGTAAGATCTTTTATGGGACTTGCAGGATACTACCAGAGATTCATTGAAGGATTCTCCAAAGTTGCACATGCCATCACTTCTTTGCAAAAGAAGGGGATAATGTTTGAATGGACATCGAGGTGTGAAGAAAGCTTCCAGCAGTTGAAGAATCTTCTCACTAGTGCACTAGTATTGAAAGTTTCATATCCAGAGAAGGATTTTGTGGTGTGTACCGATGCATGCGGACAAGGGCTTGGAGGAGTCCTTATGCAAGACAACCATGTGATATGTTATGAGTCAAGAAAGATGAAGGAGCATGAGAATAACTATGCCACTCATGATCTAGAGCTTGCATCCATAGTACATGCTCTCAAGATGTGGAGGCATTACTTGATGGGTAGAAGATTTTAGCTCAGGACATACCATTGTGGTCTGAAGTATATATTTGATAAGCCTACTCTGAATGCTAGGCAAGCGAGATGGTTGGAGTTTTTATGTGAGTTTGATTTTGAAATAAAGCACATAAAGGGAAAAGAGAATAAGGTAGTTGATGCACTCAGCACGAAGGTGCAGGAAATGCATATGGCATCTCTTAGTATTTTCCAATCAGATTTGAAGTAGCAGATTGTTAATCATACTGCTGGAGATGAAGTGTATGAGCTGATAAAAGACAAATTGTAGCAGCAAAGTATTGAGAAGAAGTATGAGGGATATAAATTGGAAGAAGATGGAATTCTTACCTATAAAGGCATAATTTATATTCCAAATGTAGCAGAGTTGAGGAGAGTTGTTATGGATGAAATCCATCAAGCTCCGTATTCTGGTCACCCAGGATACCAGAAGACAATTGCTACCACCAGAAAACAGTACTTTTATCCAGGAATGAAAAAGGACATGGCTGAATACATTTCAAGGTGAATGAAATGTCAGCAGGTAAAGGTTGAGCATCAACATCCCGCGGGTTTGTTGCAACCTTTTCCAGTTCCAGAATGGAAATGGGAAGTTATTTCCATGGATTTTATTACAGGCTTGTCGATGACTTGGAGACAACATGATTCCATCATGGTTGTGGTGGACAAGTTGACTAATGCAGTGCATTTTATACTGGTGAAGTCTACGCATAAGACTGATGACATTGCAAAGATATTCATGAAGGAGATTTTCAAATTGCATGGATTGCTGAAGCAATAGTCTCTGACAGAGATGTCAAGTTCACTTCCAATTTTTGGAAGGGGTTTTTTACCAAATTTGGGTACAAAGCTAAACTTCAGTACTGCATACCATCCTCAGATAGATGGGAAAAGAGAAAGAGTTAATCAGGTGCTTGAAGATATGCTTCGCATGTACGTGATGGACAAACCAACCAAGTGGGAAGATTACTTACACTTGGTAGAGTTTTCTTATAACAATGGACAGCAGGAATCCTTGCGGATGAGTCCGTATGAAGTGTTGTATGGAAGAAGGTGTAGGACACTAGTGACTTGGGGTAATCCGGTGAATAGGGTTGTGCTTGGTCCAGAACTGCTCAAGGAAATGGAGCAGGAGGTTGTAAAGATCAGGCAGAATCTGAAAGTAGCATAGGAAAGACAGAAAAGCTATGCAGATAAGCATAGGTTGAACAGAGAGTTTAGTGTTGGGGATCATGTTTACCTCAAAATGAGGGAAAAGAAGAGTTCCTTGAATCTTGGAAGTTGTGCCAAGTTGTCACCAAGATATTGTGGGTCGTTTGAAGTGCTTGAAACAATAGGGCCAGTTGCATATAGACTTGCATTACCTTCTAGCACTAGAGCTCATAATTTTTTTCATGTTTCTTTGCTTAAGAAATATGTACATGATCCTAACAATGTGATAAATAGGGATGTGATTCAGGTGGAACCCGAGGGAGATTTTTGAATCAAGCCAATGTGCATCCTCAACAAGAAGGTCACAATGCTTCAGAACTGAACCATAGGGCAGGTAAAGGTACAATGGGAGCACTATGGGCCTGAAGTGGCTACATGGGAGCTGGAGGATGCCATGCAATTGGCACATCCGTTTTTGTTCAATTCTATGGAACACTGAGGCAGTACCAGTGTAGCATTTTGTTTAAATTTTTTAAAGCACTGAGGATAGTGCTATTGAAGGGGGAGGGGAATGTATCACCCCAGTTTTGACCTCATTTGCATTAAATGTATATGATGTATATATTGTAATTAATTGTGGTGTGGAGCTAAAGGTGAAAGCCCCACCATCGATTTGGTTGTGTTATTTTTCAGTGATTGAAATCATTGCTGATGGTATATCATGATATACGGCACATTACAATTTTTGCATCATGTAATTATGCATTTTAATTAAAATGAACCCCAACTAGATATGTCACTGCAACCATAATGAAAAGGGCATGATTTTCCTAAGGATAAGGAGAGGGAATTCTTAAACCTTAAACCATGAGGGAAAGCCATGTGTCAGCTGTTAAGAACCCTTGAGGTTAGTTGGGAAATTATTGTTTGGTAGTGGGGCGTGGCAGGAATGTTAGTCCTTGCCCACATTCCCACTCCACTAGTAGACTCTTCACTTCACATGGGCAGAGAAGTGCAAGCTTCCATTCTTCATTCTCCATTCTTCCACGACTCCACTCTCTCCAGGGTATCGCTCACCCTCACACAGAGATTCATTCTCTTCTCTTCATGCACAGGGCCAAGACTAGTTATCCTCATGCACAGGTTCGAAATATTCATTATTTTCCTCACGCATGGGTTGGGGGATTGTTTTCCTCACGCGGCAAGCTGGAAGAGCGGCAGCAAGTTGGGAAGTCATTTTCTGTCATCCACGATGTTCCTATGAATGAGCCATTCACAATTTCTACTGTGTGTATGTATTTCCCCTACTGACTTGTGGTTCTGTGTGTATGTTTTTCCCCTGCCCAGAATGAGAGTTGGATCTTCTCCTCCATTTTGGGTTGTGTTTTCTTCTCCCGTTCTTTCAGTGTTGAGATTGGGGTTGTTGCTTTCCCCATGATTTTGTTTGCCATGGTTTCAGCTACATTTTGGGTTGTTGTGGGTTATTATTGAGTCATTTTGGCCATGATAGGGCCAAGAACGACTCAGGGGTTGGATTTCCCCATCCAAGCTATGATTTGCTTGGTTTTTTGCATGTATGCAGTGGTTGGTCTTCGGACTGTGTTGGAGTGGGATGAAGGCTAGGTTTGCTTGATAAAATTGGTGTGTTTGGGAGCCACACAGACGGAGCTAGAGGGATGGATTTTTTCTCCACAACCACTGAATAGCACTGGAAGGGAAGTCAGGGCCTGAGGGACTGTGTAGCAGAGAAGGGACTTATTCCTTGTGTTGGGTGTGGGTGGGTGTCCTAGAAGTCAGGCTAGTTCTGGTGTAGGTTTCCTTAGCTCTTCAATGAGCTCACTAGCTTACCATTTTCCAGCCTCTGAGCCTCCTCTCTTATCCTTTTGGTGACCTCTTCAGCCTTAGCCTGCTCAGCCTTATCTTGCTCACTCCCTTTTCCACCCTTGGTGGGGTGCTTCGGTACGAATATTCTACTAAGTGCCGTCATGTTTGGTGCACTCCTGAAAATAGATTCATCTCTATCAAAATGGTGGGTGTACTCATAAAACACCTTGTGCTTCTTGCAGTGCTCAGCCATTCTACCATGAGTATCATTGCGCCGGAAAGGCATTTCCCCAAAATGGAACTTCCCTAGTTCCTCTATAAATTCCAGATCTTGCTTCACATTGGTGAATCTACAGCTACCCAGCTTGAATGGTAAAGGGGGATATGCAGTTTTCTTGTGCTGGAACAAGAAATTACCAACTCCGTCAATAAACACCTGTCTAACCACCTCTTTATGGATTATATAATTTGTTGCATACTTTGGCAGCAGATAAGGTGTCTTTGATCCTCCAAACATTCTAAGGTACATACCATTCTCTGTCAAGAAATAATCTCCATACTCCTCTATTACCTGCATAGCCTCTTCAGACATGGAGTCACATTCCTTCCGGAAGATAAGTGTGTATAGTGGCATAATAAAATGCTCACAGATATCTTTGTAATAACTATGGTATTGATGAGCCCACAATGGTTTGTAGGATGCATATACGGGAATTATTTCCCTATCCCAGGCACACTTGAGACCGGGGAAAGGCTGGTGGCATAGTATGCAGTCTATCAGAATGGAACTCATATAGAACTCAGATTTCTTTCGGGCTTCTCCTCCTCCCAAGGCTGCAGCTACACAAGAAGAGAGACTACTTGATACCAGGCTGGCCCAGTTAAAAATTGTTCCTTCTGTGGCCACATGGAACATGAGGGGTATCCACTCCAATTTGAAGAGTCTACCATTGGCTCTACCAAAAATCCGATTTAGCATCAGGGCTATAAACCTGTAAGGAGCTCTTAAGCTCGCTGTATCATAATCCTCAGTTGCTCTGTGTCTATAAATCTTTCCTGGTAAGAGCATTCTTCTCAGGGTTTCCACTAAATCCATCCTGAGGTTATCTAACCAATCGTTTGACAGGAACACTTGAGGCTCTGGCAGGCGGTAAGCTAATGCCACATATCCAGGGCTAAATGCAGCATAGCCCTGTCCTTTGATGATTCCTATAAGCATAGTGTTGTTGTTGGTGTGTGGCAGAATCCATCTCATTACATCAAAGCAAGGGAACGGCTCTGGTCTGGTAGCCACCTTCATGATGGCGGATTTTTCAATGTTGGCATAAATGGGTTCTTCCTCAAGACCTGTGTCTGGGACTTCCCTACGGGAAATCAGTCTGTATATCTCACCCCATTTATACTCAGGCTCAATACCAGAGATACACTGGGTGTCCTCATATATATATTCTGTCTGTGGGACGACCTCTATTGCTGTTTGTTCTTCGTCCATAGGGGCCTTCTTTTTTTGCCTTTTGGACATTGTAAATTCTTCCTGCAATGTAAGAACATTATGACATTTAAGCAGTTTGAATTTGTGAACATTGTGCAGCAGTTTATTCTTTCTCAAATGTATCATGGTTATCCAGACATAAGTCCTTCAGTTTGAAGAATTGAACTAGTATGCAATATTGTGCAAATGTGCTATTATCCCATGCCCAGTATGGTAAGGTTCAGTGCAACCAATACGTATAATTCCTTAAGACTCTGGATGCATTATCTTATGATCTGACCTATATGCAGCAAGCCTATCGATCATGCTTATGCCAGTGCTAAATCTACATTAATCTGCAACATTCCACTTTCCCCATGATAGCTATACAAACAAAACATAATATTAAGTGCAATGTGCAACATTCAGCAATTAATCTATTTCGCAGTAAATATAGCTAAGGCTCGTGCCAGTCCAAATTTAACCATAAAAATAGTAGACACATAACGAACGACGACTCATGTGACCTGCGGCGGGAAAGATACATTAGGTTGACTATACATTCTGCGAGGGTCACTTTCACTTGCTGTACAGGATGCTTCCATAAACACACTACCCGCCCTGCTTTCTACGCAACGAAAAGGAGACACCCCCTCTCCAAACGGCTAGAGCTTTAGGCAGTTAAGCACCATAGGGCTCCGCATGATGAAACGAACAACACAGGATGGGTTTGACCATGAAAACCTTTAAAAACCTTATTCCTCCCTACCAACTGTAGGTCCGGCCTTCTGCCTCGTCAAGGCTGCAAAAAAAAAAAAAAAAAAATATGCGCAAGCGAAACGGCTAGGGTTCACAGGTTGGGAAAACACCACAGAAAATGATAGCCTACTAAACCCCCAAGGCAATGTCCCAAACCCTGACACCCCCCTATCTATCATGGCCGCGCAGCAAGGTTTGGCGCAAACGGTGTAACGGCCGTCTGCGCCTAACCCTTCAACCCTTGTGCGCGCGAGGCAGCGACTGAAAAGGCGAAAAGCAAACGGCTTAAATGGTGAAGACGCTCCCCCCACCCAAGGTTAAGATAGAGCCCACAAGCTTGAGTCCTAGCTGGACGAGGGAAAACACCGGGGATGCCTAAACCATGGGAGAAAACCAATAACCGCTCAAACACACTGGGAAAAAGATGAAATAAATCTACCTGGCAATCCAGCGAAACGAGCGAGCTGATGGCAGTTGGAATTCTACTCTTGCCACCTAGAAGCTGGTACAGCGACAGCAGGACCTTCACTCACTCCAAAGATCGACATCTCAGCGCTATGCTCACCGCGACAGTGCTCAAAAAAACAATACAAAACCCAAACCGTCGCCCCATATATATTAAAAAATGCCACACGTGCGAGAGCATTTAAATCGGGTGGGAAATGAAAACTGCGTCGGGCGGCTAATACCTTAGGCCCTCCGCAACAGCGGATGGTCCCCAGTACTAACTCACCCACAACTGCTAACTAGAACGCGTGAACGACAATCGGGCGTCAGCGGATACCTTGATCGGGTGACCAAGAATCCGAACTCCTCCGCAACGGCGAATCCTCAGAACACGATGCCGCCCGCAACGGAGGAGTAAGTGGTGGCCAAGTGCTCCGATATGAAGCCGGGAGAAAACAAAACACACTTCGGGGTGCAAAAGAAACTCTAAGTGCAAAGTGATCCGCAACGGCGGACGCTCGAAAAGGATATTTGTCCGCAGCATCGGACGAGGGAGACTTCAAACCCGCCCTATGAAGAATCAAAAACCACCCGATGAAAAATCAAAACTCACGCGCAACGGTCGGAGCTAAAAGGAAAGTCTAAACCCGAAAAAGGCCCGCAATGTCGGAGGGTAGGATCAAAGATCCTCCCGCAACGACGAAGAGTCCAATGACCTACCTCCCGATTCAACAAGGCTTTGAAAGATACGCAAAACGACGATGAAACTCAATTAAGGATGGGATTCGTTTAAGCATGAAATGAGAAAGAACCAATCGATTGACAGCAATCCAAACTGCTGGAAGACGCTTCAAAATCCATAGGCCAAACATCAATAGGCTGAAATTAAGAAAAGAACCAACTAATTCAAAGTAAAGGAGGGTCCCAAAAATTTTAGAATTTTGGGAAATTGTTGCAGATGCAACAATTGGCGACTACCTGGTAAACCCCAGATCTCTGAATTAACTTTCTTTCTAAGCTTAAAACTATATGAATAAAACCGACATCTTCTAGATGTCTGCTTTCCTAAGCCAACCGGATTATGCATCAAATTACTTATAAGAAGCCCATTTTCTCGGGAAAAGGTAACATCAGTTGTGTTTCAGGTCTGAATAACTCTCTTGAGGCTAAATTGATGAGGTTTATTTTCCTGCCCTTTGGTGGTTACAGCTTAGACACCACAGGATTGTGACAGATAGTGAACAGTATTATCCTTTTGTTCCTCATTCCCATGCCAATTTGCACTTTTGAGCCTTTAGAACTTTAGTTTGTTTGATATGAGTCCTCCTGTAGGCCTTTCTTACTGAAATTTCAATTCAAGATCCTCTATCCCATAGTGTCCTTTTGTGTGAATGATATATTTCATACTTCAATTCACGGACGGAGAGGATCTTGTGGCCATTTGGTACTTTATGCTTTAAGATTAATGCTTTTCAAGCTTTGCTTTGATATGTCTGGTTTCTTTCAGGAGCTTTGACTCTTAATATCTTTTAGCCTTTTCTTAATTTATGGCATGGGACCATTTGTATATGATAAACTGTTCCACCCTGCTTCCTTTCCGTGGGGCTTCTGCTGTCACTCCCTTGGGTATTTAAGATGTGAAATAAATGGAGCCTTGAAATAGTACTTCAGACCTTTTCCACTTCTGAGTTATTTACAGGGATTAAGTAAGACCTCAAATGAATGCTCGTCCAGTTAGGAAAGAGGTTCCTAGAAGACATTCTATGCTTTTACACACAGTCTTTCACTCAAGATTTTAGTTAATAAAGAACCCTGATGCTCCCATTGCAACCAAAATTTTGCCTCTTATTCAAATCAAAAGGAAACTAGCAAAGCTATAAACAAAACAGTAGCATAGCAAGAAATCAAAAGAAGGAAGACATCAAAGCATTAAAACAAGGAAACATCATAAGCAACAAAGCATTTTATTTATGTACAAAAAGAAACAAAAGAAAAACAAAAATTTTGCCCATTCCTGAAAATTTATAAATCTAAAAACTGAGGAATGAGATGGATTTAAACATGGATTACCTAACCATGGTCCAACTGTGTTGTTATTGAAATAGAACCCATATCTAAGATCCTGCAGTCATTTCTTTCATCCTGAGGGAGTTGAAGGAGCTCAGGCTGGGTATCCATCATAGGACTAGCCTTTCTTGAAGTATGATGTCTCAGCTTACACTCAGTGAGATAGTTTCCCAAAACAGAATCAGCAGATTCATTTTCTTCCTATAGCTTAGTGACATTGTGCTTCATATAGGGTTCTCTTAGAATCTTAATCAGGTTTGGGCTACCCTTCTGAGGTAACCACAAGTGAGACCAATCTGAAGCAAAGTACCCTTTTAGTCTTGTTGTCCAATCTCCATTCAAGATCATTCCATAACCATCAGGTATGTCTGCTACTATGATGTCAATGTAATGACATGTCCTTTTACTTGCAGATAATCGAATCAGAACGTTCTCCGTTTCCCCTACTACTTTGACACTAGTTTTGTCAAGTTGAGTGACATCCCAAATAGTAGGTTTTAGCTTCCCATTAAGCTTTTTGCAAACTACCAGGGGCATAACATTCATGGAATATCCAGATTCCACCAAACAATTATGCACCTTATGATTTAAAATCTCAAGAGTCACAAGGAGAGGTGGAGCGTTGGTTTTCTTTATCTTAATCAACTCAATTTTTTCTTCCACAGGTTGGTTTTTTATGGGTAACTCCTCTTTAAGTTTACCAGCTTTTCCTCCCTCATCATCTTCCACCGGCTTGGAAATTTCAATGAGTGGCTCTTTTTCTTGTTTGCCAAGAATATCTTTAGGTATGTCATCTTTATCTTTCACCTCAGCCTGCCCCCTTACTTCCTCTTGCGAATCTTGAACCTTCGAGATTCTTGTATTGTTCTTAATGGCCGGGTTTTCATCTTTCGTGGGTGTGGGAGTATATTGAGATTTGAGAATGTCTTCTTCTGTGTTAAACAGCAAAATACCATTCCATGAAAACATATTATCATCATCTAGTTTTACTATTGTCTGTTTCTCTTTTTTTTCCTCACCACTGCCCCTAGTCAATTCTGGATCCAACAACTTATTCATCACCAATGTCATTGAATGTAACCATTGAGGACATTTCTTCTCAGAATGAGGTTGTTGATGAAAGGTACAGAAATTATCCCCTCCTATTTCTGTTATGTTTATTGATGCCAAATTAGGAGGTGGGACTTGCCATTGGTCGTTATCTTCCTCTTTTGGATAGTATAGCTTGTTGGTTTTCTCGATGTCCCTCTCCTTTTCCAGATCTACAATTCGGTTGGACATTTTCTGAAGCGCTTTCATCATCTCATGATAATCATGTGGTTGGCATTCTCTAGATTTAAACAGCAGTGAGTTTCTTCTTATAGTGGTCTTCTCTTCAAGTGAGTCCGGATAGTCCTCTATACTCTCACTTTCAGCCTCTACTCTCTCAGCCTCTTGGTAGGTTTCTACCAGTGTAGGCTTGACTTTCATTTTGGCAAACATGGCCAGACCAGGTCCTAAGGCTGAGGTATAATACTCACTCAAGACTTTGTCTGAAGGTCTGTCCATAGCAGAAAATTTTTTTAAGTACAATGAAAATCTCTGAGTGAAACTATGTACCTTTTCATTCTTTTCTTTTCTTAACAAACCAAGCCCTTTCATCAATGAGGCATGCATCTTATGAGTCATGTATTTACTTCTGAAAACTTTTTCGAAGGTGTCCCAGTCAGGAATGGAGTTTGCAGACAGACTGAAATACCAAGATGTTGCTGCTCCTTTCAGAGTGTGAGGGAACAATCTGCATACCACATCTTCGTACTCCCCAGCCCTTAGCCCTTCTAATGCTAGATAAAAGCTTTGAAGGTGATCATCTACAGCAATATTTTCCACAGGGTCAAACTTGGGCAAGAGCTTGTCAAAAGTTTGAGGTAGGTTATGCAGAGGAGGTGTTAAGTTCAGTGGGGACCTAGCTCTCCATGCAAGCAAAGGATTGGGTTGATTACCAGCCATAAGCAAAGATAAACGAATGGGGTGCTGGAAAAAACAGTCCTTTAAGGATAACACCGGAAACCGTGAACACTTGGGTTAGGTTGAAAACTTCAAACATCTACTGGTAGGATGGTTTCGGGAAATTAAGTTCCACGGCCAGCCTTTTACTGGCGGCCCTCCTTCTAGCGCCAAAACTGTTGAGGCCTGGAAATTCGCAGGCAGCAACAGTAAGCGATTCTCCCTAATCAACGTTCCAAACTAGCCCATTGACTATTTGGTATAGGGAATCCGTCCGGTTTTTACGGTCTGGCTACCATAGGTCAAAGTAACAAACAGGGGTTTTACCGGTTGCGGCCCGGTCCACCGGAATTTGTATTTTTGACTTAAATATGAAATGCAAATATCTAACTAAATGCAGGGTGGTGAAGGATGCAAGGAGCATTCACAAAGTGATGCGCAGGTTCTTACCTCTTGTCTTAGGCTTACCATGCATCTGAAACACTCATGCAGAAATGAAATGACTACCTATCTATCTACTTAACCTATCCCCGAGGAGCCAACTTGTAATGAACATATATGAGTAATGTGGATGTGCACGCGTAATAAAAGCAATTACAGATAGCTGACATTATCTTTTACACACATGAACAGCGAAAGATATTTCACAACCAGATAGCTAATTGTTTATGGCAAGCATACATTACTCATGGTAGAGATTTCATAAGATAAATCAGAAATCATTAAACAAAGACATAGGTCATAAAGTTAGAACGATCTCACGATTCATGGATACAGTGCTGAAAAACAAAGTATTTCATCTTTCGATTATCCAACACATTTGAAATCCCACCAATCCTCTTTCAACAGGAAAACTGTAATTTTTATTGCAAAAGGAAGTAGTTCTTCTTACAACAACTTTCCAGTCTTACTGGGGAAAAAAGCCCTTTTCTTCTCTACATTTCCTACTTTTATACAAACGGCAAAAGCTGGTTGGGTTTCCCAAAGTGACCTTTGGGCTTCCCAACCCTTGGTTTTCCCAACACTTCATTTTTCCCAAAAATATTTTACAAAATATTAAATTAATACAAAGTGGATCGATCCTCTATGAAGAGGGTCCCGCTTGGCTTTCAAGGAATTTTTTCCATGCTGCTGCTTCAGCAGCGAGGCCTTCAAAAGTGCACGGCTCTAGGAACTGGATGTTAATTTCAAACTTGTCGACTTGGTTCCTGATGGCCTCGATCCTTGCTGGGCTCAACCGAAGCTGGTCTTCTAGAACTTGTATGCTAACGGTTGCATGGCCCACCTCATTCTTAAGTACTATGGCATCAATGGATTGAATTCGCTGCGTCCTGGCCTCTGCATCTTGATGCCTTTTCTGCAATACTTCCACAAAGGTCTCATGATCCAGGAACTCCTCAAATCTAAGTTCAGCCTCTGTTTGGCAGCGATTGTAAGCATTGAGGAACCTTTTAAAATATTCCGAGCATGCCACCTGTGTCCTCTTGACAGTCTTCTTAAAGTCTTCAGCCGTGCTTATGGCAAACTCTACCAAGCTGTGATCTTTTCTGAGGGTTTGATGATCTTTGACTATTAGCCCTTCTGGGATCTCTGCATCATTTTCTGGTCTTGCCATTCTGGCATTCAAAACTTCCAGCACATCCTGGGACCTGTCTACAAAATAGGAGGAAGTTTCTATAATCTCCTCTAACCTGCTATCCATTCGCAGGACCTTGCATCTCTCTTCTTCTAAAGCCGTTTGCAGCTGTAGCATTTTAACTCTCTGAGCCATTATATATTCTTTAAATGGCTACAGGTCGACCTGCTGTTCCTTTGCTGTCTCCAGCTCAGCAGTCAGAGAAGCCAGCTTCGCTTGCAGTTCCTGGGTGTATGAGGTATTGGACTCATAAATGACAGTCTGCTATGCCTCCATCTCTTCCACTTTTTCCCTCAACTGCTCTTTCTCATTCTTGAGATCTTGAACTTCCTGCTGTGCGTTTTCTAGAGCCTCTTGTGTTGTTTCTTTGGCCTGCGCTTCTATCTGGAGGGTATGGATTTCTCCCTTTGTTGATTCCATTTCCCTTAGTGTGTGTTCATACTTCCTCTTTAGTCTATTACCTTCATTTCTTTCTTGTCTCAGTGTATCCTTAAGCTGAGCAGAGGTCTTTTTAACTGACTCTAGGTCAACCATTAACTTATTAATGTTATCAGCGGAGGCATCGATTAGTGCAGTCCCTACTCTTATCGTGAACAGAGGATCCTTGTCTGTCCCTAACATGATCGCTGTATGTGTGACCATTTTCCCTGATAGGTCTTTCACCTCCACCTTCTTTTCGGTTCTCCTCATGATTCTTTTAGTGGCCCTGTCATAATAAACAGTACTGAAATCAGGGACTTCTTCCCCTTTTTTCTGGACGAAGGGCATTAGCTGGAGCGAAGGAGTTGAGGGAGTGATGGTAGTAGGTACTTGAAGGATTTACACCTCAGTATTTTCCTCTTCCTGACTCTGCCCTGATGGGGTCTCTGAGGTTTGCTGCTGTGTCAACTTTATCTTCTCAGCCTCCTGCTCTCGAAGCTCTTCTTCTAGCTTCTTTTTTACTTCTTCGGCTGCTTGCCTAGCAGTTTCTTCTGTTTCTCTGGCTGCTTCTTTTGCTAGTTCAGTTGCTTCCTGGGCAGCTTTCCTTTTCTCTTCTTCTCCCTTCTGCAGTCATTCTGTAGCCTCACTTTCCAGCCTCTGAGCCTCCTCTCTTATCCTTTTAGTGACCTCTTCAGCCTTAGCCTGCTCATCCTTATCTTGCTCACTCCCTTTTCCACCCTTGGTGGGGTGCTTCGGTTTCAATCTTCTACTAAGTGCCGTCATGTTTGGTGCACTCCTGAAAACAGATTCATCTCTATCAAAATGGTGGGTGTACTCATAAAACACCTTGTGCTTCTTGCAGTGCTCAGCCATTCTACCATGAGTATCATTGCGCCGGAAAGGCATTTCCCCAAAATGGAACTTCCCTAGTTCCTCTATATATTCCAGAGCTTGCTTCATATTGGTGAATCTACAGCTACCCAGCTTGAATGGTAAAGGGGGATATGCAGTTTTCTTATGCTGGAACAAGAAATGACCAACTCCATCAATAAACACCTGTCTAACCGCCTCTTTATGGATTATATAATTTGTTGCATACTTTGGCAGCAGATAAGGTGTCTTTGATCCTCCAAACATTCTAAGGTACATACCATTCTCTGTCAAGAAATAATCTCCATACTCCTCTATTACCTACATAGCCTCTTCAGACATGCAGTCACATTCCTTCCGGAAGATAAGTGTGTATAGTGGCATAATAAAATGCTCATAGATCTCTTTGTAATAACTGTGGTATTGATGAGCCCACAATGGTTTGTAGGCTGCATATACGGGCATTCTTTCCCTATCCCAGGCACACTTGAGACCGGGGAAAGGCTGGTGGCATAGTATGCAGTCTATCAGAATGGAACTCATATAGAAATCAGATTTCTTTCGGGCTTCTCCTCCTCCCAAGGCTGCAGCTACACAAGAAGAGAGACTACTTGATACCAGGCTGGCCCAGTTAAAAATTGTTCCTTCTGTGGCCACATGGAACATGAGGGGTATCCACTCCAATTTGAAGAGTCTACCATTGGCTCTACCAAAAATCCGATTTAGCATCAGGGCTATAAACATGTAAGGAGCTCTTAAGCTCGTTGTATCATAATCCTCAGTTTCTCTATGTCTATAAAGCTTTCCTGGTTAGAGCATTCTTCTCAGGGTTTCCACTAAATCCATCCTGAGGTTATCTAACCAATCGTTTGACAGGAACACTTGAGGCTCTGGCAAGCGGTAAGCTAATGCCACATATCCAGGGCTAAATGTAGCATAGCCCTGTCCTTCGATGTTTCCTATAAGCATATTGTTTTTGTTGGTGTGTGGCAGAATCCATCTCATTACATCAGAACAAGGGAACAGCTCTGGTCTGGTAGCCACCTTCATGATGGCGGATTTTTCAATGTTGGCATAAATGGGTTCTTCCTCAAGACCTGTGTCTGGGACTTCCCTATGGGAAATCAGTCTGTATATCTCACCCCATTTATACTCAGGCTCAATACCAGAGATACATTGGGTGTCCTCATATATATATTCTGTCTGTGGGACGACCTCTATTGCTGTTTGTTCTTCGACCATAGGGGCCTTCTTTTTCTGCCTTTTGGACATTGTAAATTCTTCCTGCAATGTAAGAACATTATGACATTTAAGCAGTTTGAATTTGTGAACATTGTGCAGCAGTTTATTCTTTCTCAAATGTATCATGGTTATCCAGACATAAGTCCTTCAGTTTGAAGAATTGAACTAGTATGCAATATTGTGCAAATGTGCTATTATCCCATGCCCAGTATGGTAAGGTTCAGCGCAACCAATACGTATAATGCCTTAAGACTCTGGATGCATTATATTAGGATCTGACCTATATGCAGCAAGCCTATCGATCATGCTTATGCCAGTGCTAAATCTACATTAATCTGCAACATTCCACTTTCCCCATGATAGCTATACAAACAAAACGTAATATTAAGTGCAATGTGCAACATTCAGCAATTAATCTATTTCGCAGTAAATATAGCTAAGGCTCGTGCCAGTCCAAATTTAACCATAAAACCAGTAGACACATAACAAACAACGACTCATGTGACCTGTGGCGGGAAAGATACATTAGGTTGGCTATACATTCTATGAGGGTCACTTTCACTTGTTGTACAGGATGCTTCCATAAACACACTACCCGCCCTGCTTTCTACGCAACGAAAAGGTGACACCCCCTCTTCAAATGGCTAGAGATTTAGGCAGTTAAGCACCATAGGGCTCCGCGTGATGAAACGAGCAAAATAGTCTGGGTTCGACCGTGAAAACCTTTAAAAACCTTATTCCTCCCTACCAACTATAGGTCCGGCCTTCTGCCTCGTCAAGGCTGCAAAAAAAAAAAAAAAATGCGCAAGCGAAACAGCTAGGGTTCACAGGTTGGGAAAACACCACGGAAAACGATAGCCTACTAAACCCCCAAGGAAATGTCCCAAAACCTGACCCCCCTGTCTATCATGGCCGCGCAGCAAGGTTTGGTGCAGACGGCGTAACGGCCGTCTGCGCCTAACCCTTCAACCCTTGTGCACGCGAGGCAGCAACTGAAAAGGCGAAAAGCAAACGGCTTAATTGGTCAAGACGCTCCCCCCACCCAAGGTTAAGATAGAGCCCACAAGCTTGAGTCCTAGCTGGATGAGGGAAAACGCCGAGGATGCCTAAACCATGGGAGAAAACCAATAACCACTCAAACGCACTGGGAAAAAGACGAAATAAACCTACCTGGCAATCCAGCGAAACGAGCGAGCTGATGGAGGTTGGAATTCTACTCTTGCCACCTGGAAGCTGGTACAGCGACAGCAGGACCTTCACTCACTCCAAAGATCGACAGCTCAGCGCTATGCTCACCGTGACAGTGCTCGAAAAAACAATACAAAACCCAAACCGTCGCCCCATATATATTAAAAAATGCCACACGTGCGAGAGCATTTAAATCGGGCGGGAAATGAAAACTGCGTCGGGCAGCTAATACCTTAGGCCCTCCGTAACGGCTAATGGTCCCCAGTACTAACTCACCCGCAACGGCTAACTAGAACGTGTGAACGACAATCGGGCGTCGACGGATACCTTGATCGGATGACCAAGAATCCGAACTCCTCCGCAACGGCGAATCCTCAGAGCACGATGCCGCCCGCAACGGAGGAGTAAGTGGTGGCCAAGTGCTCCGATACGAAGCCGGGAGAAAAATAAACACACTTCGGGGTGCAAAAGAAAGTCTAAGTGCAAAGTGATCCGCAACGGCGGACGCTCGAAAAGGATATTTGTCCGCAGCATCGGACGAGGGAGACTTCAAACCCACCCTATGAAGAATCAAAAACCACCCGATGAAAAATCAAAACTCGCGCGCAAAGGTCGGAGCGAAAAGGAAAGTCTAAACCCGGAAAAGGCCCACAACGTTGGAGGGTAGGATCAAATATCTGCCCGCAACGGCGAAGAGTCCAATGACCTACCTCCCGATTCAACAAGGCTTTGAAAGATACGCAAAGCGATGATGAAACTCAATTAAGGATGGGATTCGTTTAAGCATGAAATGAGAAAGAACTAATCGATTGACAGCAATCCAAAGTGCTGGAAGACGCTTCAAAATCCATAGGCCAAACATCAATAGGCTGAAATTAAGAAAAGAACCGACTAATTCAAAGTAAAGGACGGTCCCAAAATTTTTAGAATTTTGGGAAATTGTTGCAGATGCAACACCATCTTAGCATTTGGATAAGAAATGATGTTGTCATGAATAAAGAAGATGATAAAGTTGAAGGCTCAAGAAGGAGTCTACACATGAAACGAATAAAGATAAGTATTCAATTGTGATTTCATGATATTATTTGGTTGTGCATATGTTTATATTTAATCGATGTGTTATGCATGTTTGCATTAATGACAATATACTACTAATATGCATGTGATGGGTAAGTATCCCATGGTGCTATACAACTCTCCATTGCTACTTATCTAGAATGAAACCTCTTTGCTGAAATATTGGATTAGTGCACAATCTCAATGATGTCATGGTAGAGATGGAAGGCATCTAGAACGTTTCTGTGAGATATGGATGAATGTTGTATTGGCTAAAATAGTTGCATGATTGTATATTTATGCATAATAATTTCCCATTATGAATATGCCTTATGAAATGTTTCTAACCATACAACTAATGCATTTGACTTGTAGGAAAGATCATGTATAATTGCCTAAAAGAAAAGAAGGATGAGACTTGTTCCAAAGAACAAGTGACGACAGTTCGGGAAATAATACAAGATGAAGAATAATATGATGATACATTCAAAGAAAGAAAGAGGTCTCAGAAATAGTGCAGTTATGTGACATTATTGAGTGACATCATTGATGCAGAACCTTCCAGCTATGAATAAGTAGCCAAGAAGAAAGGGAAGGAGAGTACCAATTCAAGAAGAATGATGTCTAGCATGCGGTATCGACATTTGAAGGGTAGTCCGTAGTGTCTTCCATATGGATCTGCAAGATCCAGCATGCAGTCGATGGCAACATCATGGGATACAAGGAAATATTTGTAGCAAAAGGCTTCTCACAGAAAGAAGGCATAGAGTACGAGGAGACATTTGCAGCCACTGGAAGTTAAGACACATGACAGGAAGACCCATGTGTGCAAATTAAAGAAGGCCTTGTACGAGCTCAAAATGCACCAATGGGATAACACATACATGAGGAGCTTGAATATCACCTAGAGTGATGAAGATCTTAACCTTTGCTACAAGGTTGAAGATGAAATCCTATAGAGGATGACAAGCTCACATATGGGTGTGAGAAGAACTTTTGAAAAGGTTCAAGATAGAGGATATTGGTATCCAGTGATCCTAGATGGATACATAGAATATTAGTAGTATAGGAAGCTACTTGTCACTCTAGTACATAATGTTTCAATGCCTAGAGTATGAAATGCAGAGGGAGAATGATTCTCTGCTTCAGAGGGAGTGACTGCAGAAGATTTTGAGGTTCGACATGGTACGACAGGATGGACAGCTTACTGATGGCTCTAGGATTTACTGATATTAAAGTGGATTCCAACCTTTACTTCAAGGTTGAAGGCAGAATACCAGTGATGATCATGTTATATGTCGATGAATTATTCCTCACAGAAAAGAGGCACTCATTAAAGTTCCAAGAAGGATACTTGCTTCCAACTTCAAGATGAAGGACTTGGATATGATGCACTACCTTCTAGGCATGGATGTGTGGCAGAATGCGGATGGAATCTCCCTGGGAGAAGGGAAGTATGCAGTGGAGATCCTAAAGAGGTTTAGTATGATGGACTGCAAGGCCATGACCACACCTATGGAATTGAACCTGAAGTTATTTAGTGATGCTTCATCAGAGACGGTTGATGCTACGATTAATCGTCAAATGATAAGGTCATTGATGTACTTGACGAATACGAGACCAGATATTTGCTTTGCTATGAACACATTGAGCTAGTTCCTGACAGATCCGAGACATGTTCACTGGTTTGCTACAAAGCATATTCTGAGGTACCTAAAGGGTACAATTGACTATGGGCTCAAGTATGAAGTGAATCAAAAAATTAACCTAGAAGGTTATGTGGATTTATATTGGGAAGGTAGTGCCATTGATAGGAAGAGCACTTCAGGGTGTTGCTTCAATATGAGATCAGGTGTGATATCTTGGTTTAGCAGGAAGAATTCCTACATGGTATTGAGAACAACCGAGGAAAAATATGTTGCCACTTACATGGTTATTTGGGAGAGAGGAGCAGTGAAGCTCCAATATGTGATCCAGATCGAGATCTCTTGAAAGAAGGAGTTCTAGCATAGCCGGTAAGACATGTTGTCTGAGCATAAAATCCTAGCGAAGCTCGTAGGTGGCTCATACGTAAATGGTCTTGTAAGTTGTCCTCATATGTGATCAGTCCTAACGAAGCTCATAGGTTATCCTTGGACATAATCAGCCCTGATGTGATTATATTCTAGAAATGACCAGAGTGAAGTTTGAGTACTTCAGGGAGAATCTTGGTTTTCTCCAGATCGAGGTTCCTTCCAAGGCAAAGTGATTATTCCATGATCCTTTCTGACATGGTGGTAGGATTAGTTTCTCCCATGGTCAAATTTAAGTGCTAGTCCTTTCCTCATATGGTAGATACCATGCGGAGGATGTAAGTGTTGGGCCTTTCCTTGGATGGTAGATACCATGTCGAAGGATGTAAGTGCCAGGCCTTTCCTCGGATGGTAGATACCATGATGGAGGATGTAAGTGTTGGGCCTTTCCTAGGATGGTAGATACCATGACGAAGGATGTAAGTGATGGGCCTTTCCTCGGATGGTAGATGGTGTGTCCTACCATGCCGAAGGATATAAGTGCTAGGCCTTTCTGACTGGGTTAGATATAAGTGTTGGACCTTTCTGACTGGGTCAGATGTAAGCGATGGGCCTTTCCTTAGATGGTATATACCATGACAGAGGATGTAAGTGCTAGGCCTTTCCTCGGATGGTAGATACCATGACAGAGGATGTAATTGCTAGGCCTTTCCTTGGATGGTAGATGGTGTGTCCTACCATGCCAGAGGATGTAAGTGTTGGGCCTTTCTGACTAGGTCAGATATAAGTGTTGGGCCTTTCTCACATGGTGACAGGCTGGGCCTCCCATGGTCAGATATAAGTGTCGGGCAGGCCTTTATTGTAACACCCCGGTTTTGACCCCGTTTGCATTAAATGTATATGATTTATATATTGTAATTAATCATTGTGTGGAGCTAAAAGAAAAAGGCCCACCATCGATTTAACGTTTTATTTTCCGGCGATTAAAAATCGTTGCCAATGGTATATTCATGCTAGCCGGCACATTATAATTTTTGCATCATGTAAATATGCATTTTAATTAAAAAGACCCACAACCAGCTATGTCAATGCAACCACAATGAAAAGGGAATGATTTTCCTAGGGATAAGGAGGGGGAAATGTCTAACCCTTGGGATCCATTGGGGAAAAGCCAAGTGTCAATTGATGAACCCTTTTAGTAGTCACCTATCTCTTGTATTACTCACCATTTATCCATTGTCTCATTCAACAACCTTTTTGTCTTATTCTTGTCTCAACTACCAAATTAAAATCCTCTGATGTTAGTTGGGGAAGTTATTGCATGCACAGTGGTGTGTGGCAGGACTATCAGTCCTTGCCCACATGCACACTCCACCAGGGAGCTCATTCACCCTCATGTGGGTAGGAAGAGAGGAGGACCCCCATTCTTCATTTTTTACTCACACAGAGAACTGGGAGAGCAGCCTTACCCTCACGATTTTTCTATATGGAGCTCTCATTCATAATTTTGGGCCCTAGATGTTTTCCACCATCATCAGAAATCCATGTTGGGATCTCTCTAAAATGGATCGAAGTTTGCTGTGTGTGAATTTCCTTTTTGGGATTTTGTTGTGTGTAGTTATTTTCACGTTGTGGGTCTAGGCATGTGAATTCACCTTCACACAGGTTGCATTTCCTTCCTCATGCAGCTGAGAAATCGCTATTGGTTTCCCCACGAATTTTTGGTTGCTGTCGACTCTTGTTGAGTTGTTTTGGCCACGATAGGGCCAAGAACGACTCAGGAATCGAATTGCTCAATCAGAGCTATGTGTTACCCAAATTTTCATATCAGTTTTGTTGGAATATATTAAACCCACTCACAACTTAGGATAAAATAATTAATCATTATTTGATTAATTATTCACCCACTAGCTTAATTAGTTGGCATCCACTTGCACCTTAAAGTCAATACATGCCATCTATATCCTAGGAATGATTTATTTCCAATTATGGGTTGATCTTGACCACCTTTTGACCATCCAGAATTAGTATACAGGACTTTACAACAGATTCTGCTTTTTATGTTTTTCCTGCTTTTCTATGGATAAGATAAAAGCTAGTCAACTAGGAAACTAGGAGCTTTTGTTTCCAACCCATCCTCCATTATTTTTTCTCCATTTTCTAGGATTAGCATGTTTTTTCCATCTCCTTGACAAATCACTCATGATTTTTCCAACTCGTGAGTTCCTTGATAGATTTGGTAAGTGCTTTAGCCACCTATGGGGGTTTGCTATATTTTGGTAAGTCATCCTTTTTGAGCTTTATGAGTTGTTTTATACTATTTGATTTTCCTATGAGGGATGTACTATTTTTGTACACTATTATTCATCATTATTTAATGGAAGGATACACACCAATATTCATCTCTTCATTCATGTGATTCAGTCTCTTTTCTTCTCTCTAGTTTTCCTGTGTATGCTTGTGAGAATTCTTAGTAGCAAGATCTATTTCCTGTGCTTCTTCTTAGCATCATTTCACATAGAATTGATCTATTATTTCTACATGGTATCAGAGCAGCAAGGTTTATCAATTTCTACAGAGTTGAGGAGCGCTTCCAGTCTCCTATCCCTCTCTGAAGAAGAGCTTGTCTAGCTTACAAGATTTTCTCCTAGTTTGTTTTGCAGGTTGCAGAGAGTATCTCTTAGAGCATATTAACAACTTCAATATGGATTCAAAATTTCCTCTACTATCTCCTTTCAACTATGCTGATTGGAAGCCAAAGATGAGTGCATACTTGAAGAGGAAATGTCTCTTTGATGTCTCCATTGGTGCATTGAGTGAACCCAAGTATTATGAAGAGAAGATTGATTGGCTAAATAATTGTGATAGATATTATGGAATTATGTGTTTGGGAATGTCTCCAAATATATTTCATCTCATATATTCTGTTGAATTTCCATTTGAGCTTTGGAAAATTTTGGACAAAACTTTTGGTTTGCAGGAAATTGAAGATGAAGCATGGAGAGAACCTAGCATCTCCTCTTGTTCTCTTTCTCAAGATTTCTTGGCCTCTAAATTATCTAATGAAGTTGATCATGATGAAGAAGTTTCTCATACAGTTCATGTTGCTACTGCCCTCTTTCATTCGAATGCTTCCTCCTTCAATGAAGAAGCAAATATTGAAGAGCCATCTTTTTCTGTGTCTCTTGAAGGTGATTTTTCTTCTTGTGATACTATTAATGAAAAGGAAGTAACATATGGAGCTGCTGCTGATATTGATTATGATCCTATAACCCATTCATTGTTCTCTAAATCTCCTATCTTAGATTCTGAGATCCATGTGCCAGATTCTTCACACCTCTTGCATACCTCTCTCATTGATGGTGCGCAACCCAATGACTTCCAGGATGTTTGCTTAGCCACATCAAGCCTTATTTGTGTCATACCACTTACCTTAATTGATCTCATGTGCTTCAGCATATCCTCCTTTTTTCTTGGCATCAATACTCAGAACCTCCTTGAAGATTGTAAACATCCCATTATTTCCTCCTTTCATATAGAGGATTCATTACCAGTGTATTCCCATGAGTCTATTGATATGCTTATATGTGATCCTTTGTATTCTGATTTAGAAGCATATTTGCAGGTTGATACACATATAATACCACCATTCATACCATCTACCATACCTCTGAATAATCCAAAGACTATACAAATCCCAAGCTCACTAGTTGATTCCTCATTGGTCTCTTATGCAGTGATATTTATCTTACATGGTTTGAAGTCTTTCCTAACTTTCAGTGGCTGGTTATCCATGTCCTTAGTCATACATGGAATGATATTAAACATGTTTGGATCTGTTCTAAACACTTATGGTTCATATCTTATGCCCATCCATCATTCATATTTTTACACCTATCAGTTTTCCCCAGTTGCTCATAATTTTCCTAGTCTAGCCCTATATCCTCATGGAGCCACCAAAGCCTTTGTCCTTGCTGTTCCATATGCTACTATTTCTGATATATCAGAGTTTTATCAGCCTCATATCATATCTATACAGGTGCTACATCAGATTGGAATATTGACATGTGATTCACATCACAATTTTGCTGCTATTCAAAGAATTGGGTGTGAAATAAATTGTCTTAACTTTTGTACTCTTTGGGAAGGAGTATGCACAGATCTCTTTTCCATTTCAGATTATGTTTTCAGATCAAAATTTGACAGCAGAAAGAATCATTCAGATAATTCTCCTACTTCATCAGTTGATGAGATACAAGGAGTCTCTCCTCTTCCTTCTTGCAAGTTCTACACTCTAGTTCATGATCATGGAGTTCATGATTTCTTCAGCAAGTCCTTCATCCAGAAGCAATTCAGTCAGCTCATTAAAGTGAAGATGAAGATATGTTGAAGACATATTTCAAATTTTGTGCCTTGTCCTATCTGGAGGGAGGATTTTCCCCATGTGGTTTTGCCTCTTTCCTCACTTTTCTGGACATAATAATTGTTAAAGGGTGACCATAGCCTTGTTGTTGGGCCCTATATGCATCTATATTTTTTCTCATACCATCATAAAGTCAGACTTATAGGGGGGTGTTGGAATATATTAAACCCACTCACAACTTAGGATAAAATAATTAATCATTATTTGATTAATTATTCACCCACTAGCTTAATTAGTTGGCATCCACTTGCACCTTAAAGTCAATACATGCCATCTATATCCTAGGAATGATTTATTTCCAATTCTGGGTTGATCTTTACCACCTTTTGACCATCTAGAATTAGTATACAGGACTTTATAGTAGATTCTGCTTTATTCTACTTTTTTTCTTTTCATGCTTTTCTATGGATAAGATAAAAGCTAGTCAACTAGGAAACTGGGAGCTTTTGTTTCCAACCCATCCTCCATTAGTTTTTCTCCATTTTCTAGGATTAGCATGTTTTTTCCATCTCCTTGACAACTCACTCATGCTTTTTCCAACTCATGAGGTCCTTGATAGATTTGGTAAGTGCTTTAGCCACCTATGGGGGTTTGCTATATTTTGGTAAGTCAGCCTTTTTGAGCTTTATGAGTTGTTTCCATACAATTCGATTTTCCTATGAGGGATGTACTATTTATGTACACTATTATTCATCATTATTCAATGGAAGGATACACACCAATATTCATCTCTTGATTCATGTGATTCAGTCTCTTTTCTTCTCTCTAGTTTTCCTGTGTATGCTTGTGAGAATTCTTAGTAGCAAAATCTATTTCCTGTGCTTCTTCTTAGTATCATTGCACATAGTATTGATATATTATTTCTACAATTTTTGTTCTGTAGTGTTTTCTTTTAAACCCCAGGGTTGTGAATGGTTGTTTTGTTGTGTGTGCACATGATATTGGTCTTTGGACTGTGTAGGAGTGGAAAGGAGTCTGCTTGACAAACCTTGTGTTTTGCAGGAGCCTCATAGACAAAGCTAGAGGTTTGGCTCTCTTCTCTACACCCCCTGAATAGCACTAGAAGGGAAGTCATGTCCTGAGGGACTGTGAAGCATAGAAGGGAATGATTCCTTTTGTTGGGTTTGTGTGGATGTATTAGGAGTCAAGATAGTTCTGGTGTAGGCATCCTTAGCTCTTCAGTGAGCCCACTAGCTTATAAAAAGTGCTTCCATTTCCTGATAACTTGATAAATCCAACTTGTTGGCTTGGTTATGTGTTGTTGTGTACTCTTAGCCTAATAAACCCAACTTGTTGGCTTGGTTATGTGTTGTTGTGTACTCTTAGCTTGATAAACCCAATTTTGTTGGCTTGGCTAAATTTTGTGGTGTCCTTGGCTATGTGTGAGCCTTCTTCATTTCCTTATTCCTTATGGGAATCATACCTAGCTTGAGGGTGGTAGTGTTACTAAGAGATTAAGGAGCACACTGGCCTATGGTTGGGTGGAACATTGTAGTGACATAGCTGGTTGTGGGATGAATTCTTCATAAGATAAGCATTCTTGTCTATTTCATCTCTACAATTGTATTTGATGTTTAATGAAAATGATGAACATGCTAAATGCTTGAATGGAATATAGTTTGCTTCCGTTGTATGATGAATAATTATGCATCTATGCATGTTTTACTTCAATGCATTTCAATTTTTATCATTGTATATTCATGGGGTTAATTTCTCAGGTAGATAGCAGCATCGGTAACGTCCTCTTTGTCGGTTGGAGGTTCAGGGACGTTACAGTGTGGTATTAGAGCACGCGTTGCAGCATGGGCCTCAATGGGACATGAAGAAGCAGTGACCGAGGCAAGCTTACCCTATGCCCAGTAGAGGAAAAATGAGAAACATAGGGAGAATTTCAAAAAATTCTAAGTATGGAAAATATTGGATGACTTGAGCTGAGTCCATCTGACAAAGAAACTAAAGCAGGGAGAAAATTTTAAAAAATTCCTAAGTTTGAATTTTTTCCGAAGGTCTCGGCTAAGAGGAGCCAAAGGTCTCAATTGGGAGGAGTCGAACGAACTGAAGATATCATCCGAGAGGAGCCAAAGGTCTCAGCTGGGAGGAGCCAAAGGTCTCGACCGGGAGGAGCCGAAGGAACCGAAGGTATCGGCTGGGAGGAGCTGGAGGTGCCGAAGGTCTCGACTGGGAGGAGTCAAAGTTCTCGGCTAGGTGGAGCCGAAGGTCTCGGCTGGGTAGAACCGATGGTCTCAGTTGAGTTGAGGTGATACATCATCTAACAACCCAAGACCAAGCCAACAAGGCAAATAGAGCAGAAAATTTCAAAAAAAATTCTAAGTATAGGAAATCTTGGGAAACGTTTTTCGATGTCGCTCGGGTGAAGCTCTCCGAGGCATCTCGGATAACTTTTTGATGTCTTAGAAGAGAAAGGAAGATAGATCTGATGCATCAGACTACAAAGGAATATCGAGCCGATGCGTCGAAACACAGGGGAAGATCGATCCGATAAGGCTTCAGAAGACAGAGGAAGATCGATCCGATAAGGCATCGAAAGACAGAAGAAGATAGATCCGATAAGCATCGGAAGGGAAATGAAGATCGATCCAACAAGGTGTCAAAAAAAATTTCAACAGTGACCCAATACATCGGATGACTTATTGGGAAGGGATCTGATCGAATGGAAAAATCTGAGTTTTTCAGTGGGATTTTTCACTGGAAAAGCAGGATTCCAGTGGGATTTAGAGGTGCTAAAATGGTGAAAAATGGTAGCGATCTTATGGGCCAGATTGTGCGAAAATAAAAGATTTACAACAACAACAAAAAACAAGGGTGTTTCCCTCGACCCGACCGAAGCCACAAGGGGGAAAGCCCCCTTCACCCCCGTCGTCCCCCTGAGACAGTCATTCTTTGAGAAAGAAAATTCGGTGTTTTGGGAAAAGTTGTCATTGTATGATTTTTCCAAGAGAAGGTAAGAAATTATGATTTGTATAAATGTTATGCAGCTAACAGTTGTGTTACTAACACATTTTGCAGAATCATAGTCATCTTCAATGGCAGTATTCCAGGTAGTGCGGTTTGGTAACATAAGTTGTGGTTCAGCCATGAGAACCCATGATAGATATGATGCTCGGGACTCCTACGAGTGTGCACGAGATGCCATGGGGGAAAATGCCCGAGTTGGAAGTGATGACATAGAGTCTCATGGAAGGAGATTCCAAGAGACACCACTGGATATTGCAGCGACCATGAGAAGCTTGATTAAATCCCAGGAAGAGCAGCATCAGTTTAATGTTGATATGTTGCATAGTTTGATAGACTTTCAAAGAAAGATAGACTCTGGACAGAGTACAGTAAAACCAGAAGGCCGTAAGAGCAGTACCAGCAGAAGAAGAAGGACTTATAGTAGAGCATGTAACTCAGAAGAATCTAGTGGGGACTCAATCTCTTCTTCTAGCAAAGGCAAGAGAAAGAGGCACCATAGGGATCGCTCTCGGGATGAATTTAAGAAGGATAAACCTCCTACATTTGACGGTGAGGTAAAAACTGGACAAGAGGCTGAAGCGTGGCTTCTTGGGATAAAGAAGTACTTCTAAGTTCGGTATTATTTAGGAAACATGAAGGCAAGGGTTGCCATATTCAATCTGAATGGAAGGGCATCCATTTGGTGGGAGCAATTCAAGCAAGTAAAGAGGATCAGTGAAAGGAGACTTAAGTGGAAATAGTTCAAGAAGTATTTCAAGAAAAAATACCTCTTTGACAAGTACTATGATGATAAGATTAAAGAATTCCATGAGCTGAGATTGGGACAATAGACCATGGAAGAGTATGCCAATAAGTTATTGGAAATTGGAATTGTTAAGGTATGTCAGGTACATCAAAGATGAAAAAGTGAAGATCCAGCATTTCCTGAGTGGATTGTCTCAGTCTTACAAAGACAGAATTGAGTTTTATGAACCTAGAACTCTGGAAGAAGCAATAAGGAAGGCTAAGTATTGCTATGAGAAAAGCAAAGGAAAACCTTATTACCACAAGACATGGAAGAACAAGAAGAATGAGAAGTCTGACCAAAGGAAGAAAAGTTTCAAACCTTCTAACTTCAAGAATCAGCAGAAGCAACCGTCACAAGCTGAGAAGCAGCTAGCCAAAGTGATGGGAGAAAGTCCTAAAGAGCCACAACAGAACAAGTGATCACTCCAATGTTGGAAATGTGGGGGACCCCACATGCATAGGAATTGTCCACTCGAGAATGAGAGTACAAGGCCAGATTATGACATTCAAGAAGCAGAATCAGTGGGTCAAGTAGCAAGGGTTGTCCCTAGGATTTATGCAGCACTGGAGGACCGCCAGGCAGATCACCAGTCAACTATGGTTGAAGTTGCAAGTAAGATTGTTGAACAATCTGTTTCTATTTTGATTGACCCCGGTTCTACTCACAATTACATTACTCCTAGAATAGTGGAGATCTATGCTTTTAATAAATTAAAGCATAGCAAGTCTTGGTTAGTTCAGCTAGCCACTGGAACTAAGAGAAAGGTTAGTGAAGTGGTACAGAAATGTCCATTGGTCATGAATGGATTGGTCAGTTGTGTAGATCTGAATGTTCTACCACTTGGTTCCTATGATGTTCTCATCGGAATGGATTGGTTGGAAGCTCATCAAGTGAAGCTTCACTGTTATAATAAGGCTTTTGAGTGCCTAGATGAAGAAGGAAACTCAAGGATTGCGAAAGGCATTCCAAAGGTGATTTCTGTGAGGCAGATTTCAGCAATGCAGTTGAAGAAGTTCTATAGGAAAGGTTTCCAGTTGTATGCAGTTCATATTTTGGAGGCAACAGAGAATGAAACTCCTAGGTTGGAAGACTTTCATGTGTTGTAGGAATTCAAGGATGTGTTTCCTGATGAGATTCCAGGGCTTCCTCCAAAGAGGGACATTGATTTCACAATTGAACTTGTGCTAAGAGTTGCACCAATGTCCAAGACACCCTACAGAATGAGTACACCGGAAATGCTAGAGTTGAAGATGCAACTGCAATATTAGTTGGAGAAGAAGTATATCAGGCTGAGTGTGTCTCCTTGGGGAGCACGAGTTCTGTTTGTAAAGAATAAAGATGATACATTTAGGTTTTGTATTGATTACAGGCAACTGAACAAAGTCACTGTGAAGAATAAATACCCTTTTCCTAGGATTGATGACCTCTTTGATCAAATGAGAGGGGCAAAGTTATTTTCCAAGATTGACTTGAGGTCTGGTTACCATCAGGTGAGAATCAAGGATGAAGACATTCATAAGGAAGCCGTCAGAACAAGGTATCGACATTATGAGTTTGTAGTGGTACCATTTGGTCTCACAAATGCACCAGCTACATTTATGTGCCTTATAAATAGTGTCTTCAGCAGGTATTTGGACAAGTTTGTTCTTGTTTTCCTTGATGACATTCTTATTTATTCTAAGAATGAGGAAGAGCATGAAGAGAATCTAAGATTGACATTGCAATTGCTTAAGGGAGCATCAGCTGTATGCCAATCTGAGCAAGTGTGACTTCTATAGAGATAGAATTCAGTATTTGGGTCACATTATCTCAGAAGAGGGTATATCTGTGGACCGTGAAAAGATTGAATCCATTATGAATTTCCCTACTCCAAGAAATGTGACAGATGTAAGGTATTTTATGGGACTTGCACAATACTACAAGAGATTCATTGAAGGATTCTCCAAATTTGCACATGCCATCACTTCTTTGCAAAAGAAGGGGATAAAGTTTGAATGGACATGGAGGTGTGAAGAAAGCTTCTAGTAGTTGAAGAATCTTCTCACCAATGCACTAGTATTGAAGGTTGCAAACCCAGAGAAATATTTTGTGGTGTATACCGATGCATGTGGACAAGGGCTTGGAGGAGTCCTTATGCAAGACAACCACGTGATATGTTACCAGTCAAGAAAGTTGGAGGAACATGAGAAGAAGTACGCCATTCATGATCTAGAACTTGCAGGCATAGTACATGTTCTCAAGATGTAGAGGCATTACTTGATGGGTAGAATATTTGAGTTGAGGACAAACCATTGTGGTCTGACGTATTTGTTTGATCAGCCTACTTTGAATGTTAGGCAAGCGACATGGCTGGATTTTTTATGTGAGTTTGATTTTGAAATCAAGCACATAAAAGGAAAAGAGAACAAGGTAGCTGATGCACTTAGCAGGAAGGTGCAAGAAATGCATGTGGCATCTCTCAATATTTGCTAAATAGATTTGAGACAGAAGATTGTTAGTCATACTACTGAAGATGAAATGGATGTACAGGTAAAAGACAAATTGCAGTAGCAAAGTCTTGAGAAGAGGTATGAGGGATATAAATTGGAAGAAGATGGAATTCTTACTTATAAAGGAAAAATTTATATTCCAAATGTAGCATAGTTGAGGAGAGTTGTTATGGATGAAATCCATCAAGCTCCATATTCTGGTCACCCAGGATATGGTGCTTGGTCTACAATTGTTCAAGGAGATGGGGCAGGAGGTTTTTAAGATTAGGTAGAATCTAAAAGCAGCTCAGGACAGATAGAAAATCTATGCAAATAAACATAGGGTGAACATAGAGTTCAGTGTAGGGAATCATATTTACCTCGGGGTGAGGGAAAAGAAGAGTTCCTTGAAGCTTGGAAGTTGTGCCAAGTTGTCACGTAGATATTGTGGGTAGTTTGAAGTGCTTGAAAGAATAGGGCCAGTTGCATATACACTTGCATTGCCTGCTAGCACTAGAGCTCATAATGTTTTTCATGTTTCTTTGCTTAAGAAATATGTACATGATTCTAACCATGTGATAAATTGGGATGTGATTTAGGTGGAACTTGAGGGAGAGCTCCAAATCGATCCAAAGCGCATCCTCGACAGAAAGTTAAAAATGCTTCGGAACCCAACCATAGGGCAGGTAAAGGTGCAATGGGAGCACTACGGTCCTCAAGAGGCTACGTGGGAGGTGGAGGATGCCATGCGATTGGCACACCCATTTTTGTTCAATTTTGCGAAACACTGAGGCGGTAGCAGTGTAGCATTTTGCTCAATTTTGTAAAGCACTGAGGAGAGTGCTATTGAAGGGGGAAGGGAATGTAACACCCATTTTTGACCCCATTTGCATTAAATGTATATGATGTATATATTGTAATTAATCATGGTGTGGAGATAAAGCAAAAATCCCCACCATCGATTTAACATTTTATGTTTCGGCGATTAAAAACCGTTGTCGATGGTATATTCGTGCTAGTTGGCACATTATAATTTCTGCATCATGTAAATATGCATTTTAATTAAAAAGACCCAGAACCAGCTATGTCAATGCAACCATAATGAAAAGGGCATGATTTTCCTAAGGATAAGGAGGGGGAAATGTCTAACCCTTGGGAGCCATTGGGGAAAATCCAAGTGTCAATTGATGAACCCTTTTAGTTTTCACCTATCTTTTGTCTTACTCACCCTTTTTACATTGTCTCATTCAACAACCTTTTGGTCTTATTCTTGTCTCAACTACCAAATTAAAATCCTCTGATGTTAGTTGGGGTAGTTATTGCATGGACAGTGGTGTGTGGTAGGACTGTCACTCCTTTCCCACACGCACACTCCACCAGGGAGCTCATTCACCCTCACATGGGTAGGAAGAGAGGAAGACCCCCATTCTTCATTTTTTACTCATGCAGAGAACTGGGAGAGCAGCCTTACCCTCACGATTTTGTTGTTTAGAGCTCTCATTCATGATTTTGGGCCCTGGACATTTTCCCCCATCATCAGAAATCCACGTTGGGATCTCTCTAAAATGGATGGAAGTTTGTTGTGTGTGAATTTCATTTTTGAGATTTTGTTGTGTGTAGTTCTTTTCACGTTGTGGTTCTGGGCATGTGAATTCACCTTCACGCAAGTTGCATTTCCTTCCTCACACAGCTTAGAAATCGTTATTGGTTTCCCCATGAATTTTGGGTTGCTGTGGGTTCTTGTTGAGTCGTTTTGGCCACGATAGGGCCAAGAACGACTAAGGAATTGAATTGCTTAGTCGAAGCTATGTATTACCCAAATTGTCATCTTGGTTTTGTTCTGTGGTGTTTTCTTTTAAACCCCATGGCTATGAATGGTTGTTTTGTTGTGTGTTCATAGGATATTGGTCTTTGGACTGTGTAGGTGTGGAAAGGAGTCTGCTTGAAAAACCTTGTGTTTTGCAGAAGCCTCATAGATAGAGCTAGAGGGATGGCTCTCTTCTCTACACCCCCATGAATAGCACTGGAAGGGAATTCATGGCCTGAGGGACTGTGCAGTAGAGAAGGGAATGATTCCTTATGTTGGCTATGTGTGGATGTCTTAGGATTCAAGCTAGTTCTTGTGTAGGCATCCTTAGCTCTTCAGTGAGCCCACTAGCTTAGCAGACAGTGCTTCCATTTCCTGATAACCAGATAAACCCAACTTGTTGGCTTGGTTATGTGTTGTTGTGTACTCTTAGCCTGATAAACCCAACTGTGTTGGCTTGGCTGAATTTTGTGGTATCCTTGGCTATGTGTGAGCCTGCTTTGTTTCCTTATTCCTTGTGAGAATCATGCCCAGCTTGAGAGTGGCATTGTTGTTGAGAGATTAATGAGCACACTAGCCTATGGTTGGGTGGAACATTGCAGGGACGTAGCTGGTTGCGAAACGAATTCTTCATAAGATAAGTATTCTTGTCTATTTCATCTCTGCAATTGTATTTGATGTTTAATGAAAATGATGAACATGTTAAATTCTTGAATGGAATGTATTTTGCTTCTACTGTATGATGAATAATTATGCATCTATACATGTTTTAGTTCAATGCATTTCAATTTTTATCATTGTATGTTCATGGGGCTAGTTGCCCGGGTAGATAGCAGCATCAGTAGCATCCTCTTTGTCGGTCGGAGGGTCGAGGATGTTACATTTATGACATGGATGTTGAATGTGTTCCTCCCATGGTCAGATATAAGTGATAAAGAAGATGAATACCTACATGGAGGCTAGGCCTACAACCAGCATGAAAAAGGGTTGGCTCTATAGAACTTCATGTGACGAGTAGAATTGAGAGATAGCACCATTTGATCAAGATAGCGGAAGCAGCCCTTAATGATCCAGTGATGATCCATACTTGATGATGATCCAGTGATGATCCAGTAATGATCCAGTGATGAAGACTTGTGCTGATGAATTGTGTCTAGAGAATACCTTCCTAGTTAAGAGGGAGTGTTGATGTATTTGTAACTTCGGAATGTATTCACTTGTATATTTAATATATTGTATTTCATTGGTCCTTGATGTTCCTATCGGGAGATTCATTAATGTAATCAAGTCATGTAAATTCATGGAGATTAACCCTCCTTTTCTAAGTAGGGGGTAAATTCCCCATAGTTGTCATGCACTAGGGTTATTAGACTGTCCTAGAGAAGTTGGACCTAGTAAGTTATTGTCAAGTCAGAAACTAGTATAAATAGAGAGTGAGCCTCTCTATTTGATACACACACACACCCAGCTATATCGCATATGTGAGAGAGAAGAAGCTCGCTCAAGTGAGAGAGAGAACAGTTGTTGGAGATCATATTTTTGTCTTTGGGTTTTACTACTGCCATTGGTGCTCATTCTATCTCTGAGGAAGTTGCGGGGTTTTCTCCTTTATGGTTTCCCCAAGGAAAATATTTGTGTCTATTGTCTCTTATGATTGATTGTTTTGCATGCTATTCTCTCAGATAAGATCCTAAGATCATATTTCTTAAATGATAAAAATCTAACATCCCATGGTCATATGTGAGTGTTGGGCGTGCCTTTCTGACATGGATGCTGGATGTGTTCCTCCCATGGTGAGATGTAAGTGTTAGGTGGGACTTTCTGACATGGATTTTGGATGTGTTCCTCCCATGGTTAGATATAAGTGTTGAATAAGATGAAGGCCTACATGGAGGCTAGGCCTACAACCAGCATGAAAAAGGGATTTCTCTGTAGAACTTCCTATGACGAGTAGAATTGAGAGATAGCACCAATTGATCGAGATAGTGGAGCAGTGTTGATGATGATCCAGTGATGATCCCGCTTTGATTATGATCCAGAGAAGAATACTTGTGCTGATGAATTTTGTCAAGAGAATACCTTCCTAGTTAAGAGGGAGTGTTGATGTGTTTGTAACTTTGGAATGTATTCACTTGTAAATTTCATATATTGTATTTCATTGGTCCCCAATGATCCTATCGAGAGATTCATTAATGTAATCAAGTCATGTAAAGTCATAGACATTAACCCTCCTTTGTAATTCGGGGGTAAAGTCCCCACAGCTGTGGGTAACTATTTTTATTAGACTCTCCTAGAGAAGTCGGCCCTGGTAAGTTATTGTCAATTCGGAAACTAGTAAAAATAGAGAGTGAGCCTCTCTATTTTTAACACACACTCACTCAACTGGGGTGCATGAGTGAGAGAGGAAGTGTTGGCACAAGTGAGAGAGATCAGCTGTCAGAGATTATCTTTATGTTTTTAGGTTTTATTTTTGCTACTAGTGCTCATTCTATCTCTGAGGAAGTTGTGGGGTTTTCTCCTTTATGGTTTCCCCAAGGAAAATTCTTTATGTCTCTTGTGATTATTGTTGTGCATGTTATTCTCTCAGATAAGATCCTAATATCATATTTCTTAAATGATAAAAACATAACAGCCTCCTTACAACAAAAATAAAGATCGGCATGGAAGTTCACTTGGGTAGTTGCTTACCATCTATGACAGAGGAGTTCTTGGGATGACACTTGGAAAAAAATTATTTAATCCCACATACCCCTCTCCTATCCGTAGTGGATAAAAAAACAACTCGATTTTAGTTTCTTCCATAACTAGCTCTTAGACTTGTATTTGCATTTTAAATATTTACATTTTTTTTTCATTTTTCCATAGCTTACTAGCACATGTTCAACAAAATATAAAATGATTTCCTTTATAATCTTGTCGTTCACTAGTGGGTCCTTAGCCTTGAGATCCATGCTAGGAATCATACACAGCATATTCATAATATTTGCATATCAAGCCAATAATTCCAACGATCAAAATGGGATATTACAAGAATGAGCACACACATCTTACTAAAATGGTCCATCACAACAAACAGGTAGTAATGGCCTCTATGTGACATAGGAAATACTATATTGAATTCCATATAAATGATCTCCCAAGGATTAATTGGTACTGTCAATTGCGTATACAACCCAATACTCTAGTTTCTTGGATTGTTGCTACTGCACAACACACAACCTCTACCAAACCTCATAACGTTCTCCTACATATTTTTCCAATACACATATCTTTGCATGTTCATCGCCATCTTTGTCAAACTTAAATTCCCATCCATCCTAGAAATGTGAGATTCTCTCATTAGTGGAATCCTTCTCCCTTGAGGTATGTGTAACTTCACATACTTATATAACAAGTCCTTCTAGAGGTGGGTTTTATTCCCCTCTATGGTAGTGATTTCTTTCTCCCCTATTTTCTTGTAGAAACATTTGAAATATCCATCTTCTAGATAGCCCTCACTAATAATATCATGTGTGAATGGCTCAAATTGCATCATCACACCCACTACCAAATTCGTCTTTAGTGGTGGTAAGTGAGAACATGTATCTAGTTTGTTTGTGGCTCCTTCTTGATTAGTAGATGGATTTGTTGCAAGAATCCTAACCACTTGTAATGCCTCACTTGTTGCATCTTGATTTGGATTTGCACATACTACAAGGTTGGTGATCAATGTGGATGATGGTCTCCTTCCTAAGGATATAATTCTTCCATTTATTTGTTTATTGCGTGATAACAAAGAGATATTTGTCATACGTGGGGTAATCTAGTACTACTCCATGGAACAACTCCAAATTGTAACATATATGTATTCCTCCTTGCATATACATTGCTCCAATGCATATCCACTGGAATTTGTATCCAAATCAAATGGTCATTGTAGTTTGGGCATGGCCAAAACATAAGCATTATTGATCCTTCTCTTCAAGTCTTCAAATTCCCTTTGTTGTAGGCTTCCTCAATGGAATCTCTTTCCTTTCGTAGTCATGGTGTGAGAAGTTGATGCAACTATAAAAAAGTTGATAGCGAGATTCCTTACATATTAGGCTACTCCCATGAAGTTTCTGAATTTTTTCAAGCTTATAATTATGGTAATCCATTGATTAATGGTTGGAATATTGTCTGGACCTACTCCAATTATCCTCCCCATATCATGTGTTCAAGATAAATCAAGGACTCTTTCTTGAACGCCCATTATTCAACTTGGAAATTATATGGTTCTTCTTTAAGGTATCCAATACCTAAGTCACATGTGAGAGGTTCTATTTCCATGCATTGTTGAAGATTAGTATGTCATCTAGATATAATATCACAAAAGAAACAATAAAGGGGCATAGCACATCATTCAACAATCGCATAAACATTGCAAATGCATTACATAAATTGAAAGGAATCACTAACCATTTGTACAAATTTTACCTCATTTTGAATGTTATCTTCCAAGTGTCTTAAGATTTAATCCTCACTTTATGGTAACTTGACTTGAGATCCATCTTGGTGAATAATTTGTCCTACTGCAATTGGTCCAACAAGTCATCAATCTTTGGAAAAGGATATATATTCTTGATGCTGACTTTGTTTAGTGCTCAATAGTAAATGCACATTCTCTGTATCTCATCTTTATTTGGTACTATGGTGATAGGTGAACCACATGGTGACATATTGGGCTTGATGACTCCATGCTACAACAACTACCACAACCGCTTCTTCACTTTTTTTATTTAATAATGGTCTACCTATATAGTCCAATGTTAGGCACCGGTGATCCTAGAAACAACTAAATCTCATGTTCTACCTTTTTATTGGTTGGAAATCCTCAAGGTTCCTATAACACTTCCTTGTGGGATTCAATTATTTCTCCTAGTTGCTGATGTTTCTTGCCACTACAACCCTCCAAGAATTCCCTCAACTCCACCTCAAAGAAATTTTAGCTATGTCCTTGTGTGCATTTACAACATATGATTTATCATACTTGACAATCATATATTGGTTTTCTCTTCTCCTAAAGATGGAATCTCACACATTCAAATATGGACTTCAGGGAAGATGACTCTAGAAACACCCAAAGGTATATCATATATGTCACTACCTTGTCCACATAGTTTTGGTTTATAGAAAACATGTATTTGTGTTGCTTGTTTACCTTCATCCCTACGCCTTGTCTTATCCAACTGAAAGGATATGGTAAGGGATGGTCTTGGATCTAAACCAATTGTTAAAATATCATATTGGATTGAGAACCTTGATTAAATAAGCAATCCACCTTACTCTATTTCATGTGCATCTTAATACAAAACAACTCAGTCAGCTCCTCCTCCTCGTTACTACATCCAACCAACATTACTTATTTATGAAGAGTACCATAAATCACCTTTATTTCCATGTCTGAGTTATTTCTACCTTTTCCTCAACATTTAAAGTAAAGAATTCATTGTTTTCCTTTCTCATGTGGAAATTTTTGGAATATTTCTCAAGTTGTACTTCACAAAAATACTCCTTGGTATGTCCTTTCTTTTGCAAGTCTTACAATGTTGAAAAAATGGTTGGTATTCTATGTCATTGCCATGATATTTTTTCATTCCACTTTTTCTTGATATTCTCTTTCTTTTGTTCCAACGATTATGTTGTCTTGTGCATACCAGGTTGTTTCTTTTTCTTATCTCCCTCGAGATATTGTACTTGAAGACTAGTTCCTTACAATATGTTGTTGCAAATCATGCCTAATTAGATAGAACTATTCCCTGATCATATCCTTAAACACTTTCCAATCAGTAACCAATGACTCATTCTCTGATGCTCTACATGTTGTATCACTCTCCCACTATGCCAATTCATGGCCTTCAAGCTTTACAACAATGCATGTCTCTTTGGATCAATTTCACTCATGATCATGGGAACTTGGACAATATCACTCGAATTCTATGCTAGAGAACCATTTTCTCATATATGAGAGAAATTAAATAGGATGAGAGCTTCATTGGGGGATAGTTGTAATGTCAAGCATCCTCAATCCTTTTAACTTCTCATCTTTATCTTTTATTTCTTCCAAACATTTGAGGAGGAAAATTTGTATTTATATTATTTAATATATGAGATAAGTCTTTTCCTACACATGACTTGTATTTAACAAGTAAATGAGATAAATGTCTCAATCTTACATTATGTTTTAACATTGGAGTTTTTTCTTTATGCAGGGGGAGACACCATTTGCGATCACATGGGGCCCATGATACCACCAACTCTATCTTGCACCATGTCCTTTGCTTTAAATTTTAAATTTTTATCAAGCCTTCCCCTAAAGCCATTATTATTTTGGATCCAACTCTAGATCACCCATATAGTTGAAATACATCATTGTTTCTTTCCCACATGATTATGTGTTCAGACTCAAGAGAGAGAGAGAGAGAGAGAGAGAGAGAGCAATCCAAGAAGAGAGGTCTAGACATGGAGAAGTGATGATGATCACCTAAAAAATAGTCACCAATATAATTTATATGATCTCTTACACAAGCAAGGTAGGTGTTCCCATGTTCATGAAATTTTCAAATTACATTACAATAGAATAAATGAGCACTTAAGTCCTAACAAATCTAAACACCACAGACTATAGGTATAAAGATAGCTTCAATTACCTAGAAAAGGTGTCGTTAATTGTATATCTTTTTGTGGAAACATGGGCAACCAAAGGGAGTGTAAAATAACAGCAAAGCACTTCCCATAAATATGGCCTCGAAAACATAGGGAGAGACATGAATGGAGTATCCCTATTGAAGGCTTGAATAGCCATACGTTCCCAAGGGTATTTGATTGAAACTAGAACACCCCAACCACCATGTTGTATGACTCTCCCTAATGTGATAATGAGATGGTGTTGAACATAGGAGAGCCTATCGAATCAAAGAGAAATGATGTCTCTCTCTGCTCGATTCTAGATCACCCAATAGTTATGAAAATTGGGACCATAGTATGAGAAAACTTTTCTACTCACTCCCAGAATAAAATGAGTTAGTGGAAATGGGAGTGATTGTACGAGAGCAGAGGATGAGAAGGCCCCTCAAAATCATAGGAATCAACAAGTAACCAATTGCAATGGATTGTAACAAGATATTTGGCCAATGATTATGAGACTCAATACCTCCCTTTGGTGGAGAATAAATGATAGTTCACATGGGAAGTATTGAAAATTGATATAACATAACAAAACTTGGTGTCTAGTTATAAAAAAGGGTATAGTGAATACTTATGAGAAATTGGAATTGAGGACCTTCTAAATATCAACAGAATGAGGAGATGGATAAGATCACGACTCAAACTGACGAAATCTAATGGCTAGTGAATACAATTCTAAGGAATCATAATATGATAGATATTGGGATACAAGAGATGTTGTAGACAATTATAATCAATGTATACATGGGTGACTCGATGTAGATGCTCTGACCAAGGTTGACAATGATTGTTTCCATGAGAAGAGATGTTATTGGATGATTTTTATTTAGATTATGTTTTTTTTTATATTTTTCTTTTATTTGGTTATTAAATAATAATAATAATTTGGATACATTGAAAACAAGGAGATGGGTTCCATACAAATGTAACCAAACAACTTTTCCCTGCATGTATGGAAAGAGTAGTGATCAATGGAAGTGAATATGAGTGTGCCCCCAAGGGTGGGTATCCATGGTGGAATGATGAATGATAGTGTAAAACACATATGATATATGGGTCATAGATGAGACAAGAGGCCAATGGAAGGCTGCGATGAAGCATTTAGCATAACCAACCATAAATAGTGTGAACCACTCAAGAATCCAAGGGGATGAGTCATCATAATGATAAGATGAGAGTATGAGGATTTCTTTGGAATGCAAAGAATGTATACTCTTGGTAATAAAGAGGGAAAAAATGGCATGGTGTTGTCATACAATTTAGTACTAAACCATTGCATCCCATGAATGTGGAGAACCCCCAATTTGCAAGCATTGGATTTCTATGAACTGGGTGAGGCTACTCGTTGAGATGGAGGGAAACCTAGCCTAATACATCCAGAGGGGATCCAAGAATGAAAAAATTATCATAAGTTGAGAGAGTACACTGTCTCAATGCCAGCGTAAAGAAGTATACCTAAAGAGAAACCACCAATGGTGTGACGGTAAGGTGACAACTTTGGAAGATCTTGCGCACATACAAACAAGAATTGAGGCATAACACAATTCAATAAAAAATAAAAAATTATATAATTTTCCATATTTAATGTGATGAAGGATTTATAATATGAATTAATGGAACAATGAATTCCCAACAAAGGCACTTCCCTAAAGGATTTCATGGAACTATGAGTTCTCAAACAGTCACTCCCTTAAGGAGGCTAGGTAATGAAAAGTTCCTAATGAAGGCACCCCCTGAAAGAGACTAGGAATCAACAATTTCCCAAATAGGAACTCCCTAGAGGAGGTTAGGGAATGATGAGTTACTAAAGAAGAAACTCCCAAAAGAAAGCCATGGAATGAAGAGTTCCATTGAAGGCACTCCCTCAAGGATACCAAGGAACAACGAGTTCTTGGATAGGAAGTCACTAAAGAACGTCGTAGAATGAAAAGCTCCCAAAGAGAGCACTCCTTGAATGAGGCCAAGAAAAAATTAGTTCCCTCATAATCCAGGGTCTAAAGCAAGCCAAAAAATGAATAAGCCAAAAAATGAATATTTTGCAAGGAATGCACTCCGTGAAGGAAACTGAGGAACAAGAATTTATCAAACAGGCACTCCCTGAAGGATACCATGCAATGATGAGCTCCCAAATAAATCACTCCCTGAATGAGGCTAGGGAATGATGAGTTCCTATAGAAGGTACTCCCTAAAGTTCGCCAAGGAACAAAGAGTTCCCAAGGAAGGCACCCATGAGCGAGGTCAAGAAACAATGAGTTCCCAAAAAGGTACTCCCCAAGAAATAGGCCAATGAATGGAGAGTTCCCAAGGAAGGCACTCATAAAGTAGGCTAGAGAACAATGAGTTCCCTAAAAGCCACTCTCTAATAGAGACTATTGAAAAATACACTCTCTAACAGAGGCTATAATATCCTAGATCTATTATACAGATCAGAATATTAACTTTCTGCAAATTAGCTTAATGTTTTAAAATATAACTTGCAAACAACCAGTCGACTTTTGGAAGCTAAGCAGAGAAGGGAAAATGACCGATACTTTTGGTCATAGTGAAGCAGGAATAGGGAGGAAATCAAGGAAATAATAGGATTGATAGCATGTCTTCCATAACACATTTAGATTAGGTACCATTGAGGTTTCGGATTTCGCTCCGTGGAAACCTACTTCCATGTTGTTGGGTCACCTAACCGTGAAACTAGGAAGCACTTTACTCATATTCACAACCAGAGGCTTGTATAAAATGAATAAGGTTCTATTATAAGGTTATGAGACATTAATCATAGGTAATAATAGATCATATGAAAAGGAAAATATTGTGCAAGTTGTAAAGGTAAGACTAGCTCACTGGGAAACTCACTAGCTCCACATTCAATCATTTCCAAATAGGGTAAGGGTTGTTCGTATTCTCTTTTTTGTGCTTGGGGGACTTATATATGTCTGTCAATGACTCATCAGAAAAATAATGGAGTTATTTGGAGTCATACAAGTCTAAATATGGAAGTTACAGCAAAACTAGTTATTTTCCAATGCAAATCTAGACTAGGTTGACTTAAAATGAGTAAATATCAGCCATTGACTTGAATATACTGTAAATAATAATATATCAAAACCATGAGGGTCGAAATAATTTTCAGAATATTCACATAAGTCACCTCTCATAGCATAACTCCAAAATTATGACTCTGGATCTAGGAAACCCAAGAAATTTGATCCTTGAATCTCACAAACATTAGGAATGACCTGAAGGTGGTCTGATTCTGATATTGAACAAAACATTAGACATAAGTATACATATCAGATTATATATGTGTATAAATATCCATTACATAGCTCCAAAATTGCTAGAAGACCATAGAACAAAGAGAAGGAGAAAAGAGGAAGGGATGTCACTGATAGGAGGCCTAAAAGCTCTCCAAGCTGATCTGATAATGGACTGATAGAGACATAAACACCTGAAAAAACCCTCATTCAATAGATTAAATTTTCTCCTTATCTTCAGTAATACCTACAATAGAAGTGGGAAGAATAAGGGAAAAGGGGAACAATGGACTTGGGGCACATCACCCAAGATACTAAGGCTCGCCACTCATAAATGAAGCTTAAGATTCAATCAATTACAAAACATACATTAACCAAACTCAGTCAATGGGGTCAAATTTTCCTTTAATAGCATCCGCAGTGGCATGTTTGGCAACTGGAGGCCAATGGTGACCTGTGAGAGCAAGTCAACCACCTAGAATCCCTAACCCTAGCCACATAAGCGTCCTCCTTGGGAAATTCGGAATGTAGGACCATGTGGAAATGTTTCCATGTCCAACTCATCCCTATGATTTAGTAATTGTGTCCTCCTTAGTCAAATAGTTGTTTCTTTTTTTCATGACAGCTTTCTGCTTTTCCCTGCTTTTGAGACTGAGTGTCCATAAGGAAACTGTGCTCTCTTTTTCCAAAACTTTCCTGCTTTTGTCCTTACAGTTTTTCTAAGTTCTCCAAGAGGAAAATTTGCCTTGCTTTGCAAAAATTTCATGTTTTTGTCTTTGGCTGTGTTTCTGCTGCTTTTAGGCACTTTCCCCTTTTCCTCTTTGACTGCTTTTGCCATAGAGTTTCCACCTTTCTACCTTAGCAAGTTGACTTTCCCAATGCGCCCCCCCTAACATGGCAAGCTTATTTCCACCTCATTAATTTGAAAATTTAATAATAATGAAGAATATAAATTAAATACATGCCTCAATAATAATTAATTTAGCAAAATTTCCCCTAAGCTAATTAATTAATTCCTCATAAATAATTTTTGGATTAAATTCCCTAGGTGAGGTAATTAATGAATTTTTGACCCCCCCAAATGTGTTGTTCATGGTCAACACTTTTATGTCCAAAAATATGGCAACCTAACAGTCCTCCCCTCCCAAATATGCTTGTCCTCAAGTAAAAGCACTCCAGAGTGCTGCAAATTTGTTCGTCGTGTAGGAGAAATGGAGCATGAATCCATGTGAAAAAAGGTTGACTTGATCCATCAAGTAATCCTGTAAATTTTCTCCAAAACAAGCAATTCCATGGTCCCATTGCTTGCATTGTACCCCCTTCAGTGAGAATGCCTTCCCACACAACTTATCAAACAAATTTATTCCTAGATCCCATTTCCTCAGCTGTAAGTATCCAAACATTAGAATCCACCATAAAAAAATTATCATCACAAGAAATGATATCCGTGCTGTGGAAATCATACCACTGCACTGAAAACTGGAAATTCTCAATGCAAATTTAGAAATCTATCAAATTTCCCCACCCAACATTAAGTTCTTTATGAGCTTGATGCACATCAGCAATGAGTCTCACAATGATGTTGCTGCAATGACATAGGTCTGAGTCCCATGTCCAACCCCAATGAGTATAGGTATCATCCAACCAACAAGGATTCCCAAACTGCTCACAATCAGATGATGCATCACAATTATCTCCAAAAATGCAATTACGAAAAAACAAATAAGTGTCCCCTCATCCAACCTGAGAAGGTACTGACACTCCAACCAAAAGTTCCATGTGAACACTTCCAATTGATCAAGTCTCTGCCACTATTCATAGGGTACAAGAATCCATCCAACTATGTGAATTTCCTCCACTAATACCACTTTATGCAAGATATTTTTCTCATCAACTCCTCTTGGCATTTTGCTTGCTTAGCTGCCTTCCACTGCTCATGAGCAGAAAGTTTTCTACAAGAAGACTCCATGTGTGACATGTAATCTTCCACCCAATCCATATGTGGCTGAATGACATAAAGTGACAGCAATATGTTCTGATGTGGCTGCTGGGAGGGTGATGGTGCATTCAACAAGTCATCATGAACACCTAGGAAAGCCTCGAGCTCTTCCTATTGCACCAACAAGGAAATTTCATTCTCCCAATTTTCATCCCCACTTGATGAGGCTGAAATACAAGTGTGGTAGAACTGTGAATTAGATCTCTGCAATACTTATCCACCCAACTTATGACTTCCCCATATTCATCCTCATCTGACTCTCCCATGGGGAAGAGATTCTTTACAAGAATACAATTCCATTTTTTTTTGGAAAAGGCCAAGTGCTTGGTTCTCATCAAATTTGTTTGTACAGTCCTCAAGCACAAAAAAATCAAAATGCACCTCATTTTCATGTGTATGGAAGGTATCCTTTGGCTTCAAATTAAATCCTTGTGGCTGCCCACATGTCAAGCCAATGTTAGTCACACAAAAAAAATTATTGCAGAAATCAAATTCTTCACCTCCCACATTCTTCACTTCAAAGGTGTCTCTATCCACCCAATCAATGGATGAATAAGGAATTTTATTTGTTGATCCATAAGGAATGTGATCAATCATGTTTTCGGTAGAGAAGAACACTTCATCCTTCCTCTCAACCTCAATGAGTGCTTGGCCAATATTATTTTCCTCATAGATTTTCACAAGCACCTGCAAATCTAAGTGCATCTCATGATCCACCATCTCATGAGATTCCTCCCTCTATTCAAGAATGAAATCAGCCTTGTGAATATGGCTGAATGGTGTGTAGGAGGGTAGGTAATATCTTTGCAACTTCTTATGAATTTTCTCTATCTCCATCTTGGATTCTTGGAGTGCACATTGAGTGCTTTTCAAGGAATCTTGGGTGGTCAACAACTCTTGTGTGAGCTTGCAAATTTATTCTCCATCCTTAAAGGATGCTCCATACAACACATCAGCAAGATCAATCAAATCATATCTATTAGAAAGAAACTGTAATAATTCCCCTTGTATTGTAGACATTGCCTTTCTCATCTCCTCCTTGGAATCAAAAGAAGATTGATCTTCCAATGAAGCAGCTATCCAACACTGGTGTTCCACTGAAGAATGTGTGTCTTGGAGAAGGTGTAAATCCTTTTGAATCTTCTTTTCATCCATTTTCAAAGGCCAAGGAAACGAGTGGGGTTCTTGAAGAAAATCACCCCCTTCTTCTTTTCTGCAATTTTCTTGCTGTGACTTGCACTTCTCTTTATGAATCTTTCCTTCTGATTTCCCACCTGCAAGACTAGATGGCTCATAGCTCTCCACAATGGTGATAGTGGGGATTGGGATTCTCAGTGAGTTCAAGCCTCTCCTATGATGTGGCTACAACTTCATCATGCTGCAAGAGAGTCTGAAATTCAGAATTGTGTGCATCCCTTTGCACCATATTTTTCTCCTTCAGATTTCCTAGTTCACACCTAGCTAGTGGGGGCTTTTCTTCCACTTCATTGGGAAATTCAAATCATGAATTCAGATCTGATATATCTCCTTCTTTTGGATCTGATCCAAAATATTCCTTCACCATATTATCTCCATTGAAACCCTCACCCTTCTTTGCACTGATTGTGTGATCACCAACAAAGAAACTAGGAGTGAATTTATCTCCCTCAAAATTGGCCTTCCTCTTGCAGTTCTCAGATGCAAGTTGAGAAATATTTTTCTTTCCATGGATCAGACGAATGTAAATGAACATGACTGCTGCAAAAATTAGAACCTTCATCACACATTAGAGGAAATTTCAACTCAAAATGGGCCTCCCAAGGAAAATTAATAAAATAATAAAATAATATTTAATAATTTTGGAGGAAGAAAAGAAAAAACTACTTTTTTGTTCTTATTTTCAGCATATCTCCCTATGTTTTTACTCAAATTCCGATCAGGGGATTTCATTGGATGCGGAATTAAATCCAACGAGTACCCACTCGGCATACTTTTGACGGGCCCTGCTACCCGAAAAATAAGAAATACCTGAAAAAACATGATGATGATGTCATCATCATGTTTTTTCAGGTATTTCTTGTTTTTGGGGTAGCAGGGCCCGTCAAAAGTATGTCGAGTGGGTACTCGTTAGATGCATAATTTAATTCCGCATCCAATGAGCTCCCCCAATCAGAATTTGTGTAAAAACACGGGGAGATATGTTGAAAATACGAACAAAAAAAATATTTTTTTATGATGCCTATCCCCAAATTTATATTAAAAATTTGTTTAAGAGGTGCTCCCTTTTTTAATTTTAAAGCATTTTGATTGGCTAATACATGATGACATGGAATTTGTATTATTTTTTAAAGGCCCATTTTAAATTGAAATTTCCTCTAATGCGTGTTCTTCACCTTATCCTCTTCTTGTACAGACGCTATGGTGGCCTGCTCTTCCACCAAATTGTTTGCTTCACACCCAAGCGGTGTGGCCTTGATTTCTTCTTCCGTATGTGGATCCTTAGGTGACTCTAACTCTGATTTTTAATCATATTTTGGATCTAATCCAAAAGATGTATATTCAGCCATACTTAATCCCACATATTGAGCAGTGATCTGGAGCTCACCCACCAAGAAGCTTGAATTGCATTCCTTTTCAACTTCTCCTCTTATGCAACCACCTTGTGGTGATTTGCACTTCACCTCATGGATCTTTTCTTTTCCTTGATCACTTGAAGAACTAAGTGAATCATGTCCCTTTTCCATGATTAAGAATGGGTTTGGGCCCTAATTCTCCTCTTCATCTTTCCTATCCAGAAGATTTAGACCAACGTGCCCTTCTTCTTTTTCCTCATCAATACTTCCATTAGAAGCACTACATGTTTCTTCCTCTGTAAGGTTCGTGACCTTCTCCTTCGAAGGATGGTTTGTCAGTGGATCTTACTTCTCTAAGCAAGTTGGTGAACCTTTACTCTCTGGAATAGTACTCATGTTAACACTTTTGGAATATCTGCTAGGAGAACACCCAAACAATCTCATAATGATTGGAACAACATATGTCTTTGTTGCATCTTCATTTTTTGCTTCTCTTTCTTCTTCCTTACTCACATAGTTGGAACAACTTGGCTCCTCTATGGATGATTTTCTGCTCTTGAAAGATTAATCATCTACATTCTTGGGCTCAAATCCAAATCTGCAATAAAAATACTCTTTGAAAGGGATGGATTTACAAATCTATTCCTCCAAGGCAAGATACTCTTTGTAGTGGTGGGGCAAGTTTTCAGCTGCATCTATAATCTTTGATAAATCCTTCTTAGGATTATCCATGGGTAGTTCAACATTACTTTCTTCATACTCCATATAGTCATAAAAGTAACCATCCTTGCCTCTTGACATTTTCAACCCATCATTAACATAGATCACTTCTTCTTCTTTAACAAATTGATCAAAGTCATCTTCTTCAACTACTGGCACAACCCTCATGGTTGCAACTTTAATTGGTGATCTGCAAAATTAGTCAACAGAGAGCCTTCTTTCCATAGGAGTGGAGGAAAGTCCTATGATACCACTAAATATCCCAAATTTTTTATACAGATCAGAATATTAATTTTCTGTAAATTAGCTTAATGTTTTAAAATAGAACTTGCAAACAACCAGTCGACTTTTGGAAGATAAGCAAATAAGGGAAAATGAAGCATTGGGGCTCCTCCTTACTAACTAAGAGACGATGGGATGGGAAAATCCATAGAAGAAGACCCAATAAAACCTAACATAATGGATTGATGGGGTAAAATAGAGAAAGGTTCACTAATCCCCAGGGCTACCTCTATTAGAACGGGGCCGAAAGGATCAGTCAAAGGAGGGTTAGAAGGTGGGACTACTGATACTTTTGGTCACAGGGAGCAGGAAGAGGGAGGAAATCAAGGACAAAATAGGATTTATAGAGTTTTTTCACTAACACATTTATATTAGGGGCCATTGAGGTTTCGGAGTCCGCTCCACAGAAACCTACTTCCATGCTGCTGGGTCACCTAACCGTGAAACTAGGAAACACTTTTCTCATATCCACAACCAGAGGCTTGTATAAAATGAATAAGGTTCTGTTATAAGGTTATGAGATAGTAATCATAGGTTCATGAATTTTAATAACAAATCAGAGGAAAAGGAAAAGATTCTGCAAGTTGTAAAGGTGAGACTAGCTCGTCGGGCAGCTCACTATCTCTACATTAAGGCCTTTACAAATAGGGTAAGGGTGATTCGTATTCTCTATTTTGGACTTGGGGGACTTATATATGTTTTTTAATGACTCATCATAAAAAATAATGGATTTATTTGGAGTCATACAAGTCGAAATATGGAAGTTACGGCAAAACTAGTTATTTTCCAATGTAAATATAGAGTAGGTTGACTTAAAATGAGTAAATCTCATCCATTTCGAATCAGAATGTTATGAAACTTGAATATACTGTAAATAATAATATATCAGAACCATTACGGTCGAAATAATTCTCATAATATTCACAAAAGTCACCTCTCATAGCACAACTCCAAAATTATGACTCTGGAGCGAGGAAACCCAAGAAATTCAATCTTAGAATCTCACAAACATTAGGAATGACCTGAATGTGGTCTGAATATGATATTTAACAGTACATTAGACATAATTATACATATCAGAGCATATATATGTCGAAATATCCATTACATAGCTCCAGAATTTATAGAATACCACAGAACAGAAAGAAGGAGAAAAGAGGAAGGGATGTCACTGATAGGAGGCCTCAAAGCTCTCCAAGATGATATGATAATGGACTAATAGAGACATAAACACCTGAAAAAGACCTCCTTAAATAGATTAAAGCTTCTCCTTAGCTTCAGTAAGACCTACAATAGAAGTGGGAAAAATAGGGGATAAGGGGAACAATGGACTTGGAGCACATCACCTAAGATATTGAGGCTCACCACTTAGAAATGAAGCTTAAACTTCAATAAATTACAAAACATTTTTTAACCAAACTCAGTCAATGGGATCGAATTGTCCTTTAATAGCATCTTGGGTGACCTGTTTAGCAAGTGGAGGCCAATGGTGACCTGTGAGAGCAAGTCAACCACCTAGAATCCCTAACCCTAGCCACATAAGCGCCCTCCTTGGGCAGTTTGAAATGTAGGACCATGTGGAAATGTTTCCATGTCCAAATCATCCCTATGATTTAGTAACTGCACCCTCCTTAGTCAAATAGTTGTTGTTTTGTTCATGACAGCTTTCTGTGTTTCCCTGCTTTTGAGACTGAGTCTCCATAAGGAAACTTTGCTCTCCTTTTCCAAAACTTTCATGCTTTTGTCCTTACAGCTTTTCTGAGTTCTGGAAAAGGAAAATTTTCCCTCCTTTGCAAAACTTTCATGCTTTTGTCTCTAGCTGCTTTTATGCTGCTTTTAGGCACTTTCCCCTTTTCTTCTTTGACTGTTTTTGTCATAGAGTTTCCTCATTTCTACCTTAGCAAGTTTACTTGCCCAATGCCCCCCCCTTGACATGGCAAGATTATTTCCACCTCATTAATTTGCAAAATTAATAATAATGAAGAATACAAATTAAATGCATGCCTCAATAATAATTAATTTAGCAAAATTTCCCCTAGGCTAATTAATTAATTCCTCATAAATAATTTTTGTATAAAATTCTCTAGGTGAGGTAATTAATGTATTTTTTACCCCCCAAATGTGTTGTGCATGGTCAACACTTTTATGTCCAAAAATATGGGGACATGACAAGGCACTCCATAAGGTAGGCTAGAGGACAATGAGTTCCCTAAAAGGCACTCTCTAACAGAGGGTAGTGAACTAAAATTTCCCAAATAAGGCATGCCCTAAGGGAGGCTAGGGACTGACAAGTTCCCAAGAAAAGCAGTCCTTAAGGGAGGCTACAAAACAAAAAAGTTCCCAAGAAAACACTCCCTAAAAGAGGTCACAGAATGAAGAGTTCCTAAGGAAGGCACTCTCTGAGGGAAACCAAAGAACAAGAATTTCTGAAAAGGGCACTCCCTAAACAAATCTAGGAACAAAGAGTTCCCAAGGAAGGCACTCCCTAAGGGAGGCCAAGGAACAACAAGTTCCCAAAAAGGCACTGAGTGAAGGAAGTAAGGAATGATAAGTTCTCAACAAAGGAACTCCCTAAAGGAGGAAACTAAATTTCAATTTCCAAAAGAAGCCACTCTCTAGAGGAGGTCAGATATCAATGAGTTCCCACAAATCCACTCCCTAGAGGAGGCTAACAAATGAAAAATTCCAAAGGAAGGAACTCCCTAAAGGAGGGCAGGAAACAACGAGTTTTTGAGCATGTACTTCTTAAAGTAAGCCAGTGAATGATGAGTTCCTAATGAAGGCTCTCCCTAAAGGAGGCAAAGTCACTTGTATGGGGGATAACCAAAGAGACAGAGGCTGAAGGGATATTCCCACATGAAGCGATGAAGCTATGCTGATGGATCGTTATAATTCATCCATGGGACTTGTAAGTGAATAACATCATAGAACACGAGACATTAGGAGGTGTGATGATGGTTCCCACAAAGGGCACAACATGGGTTGGTGTTGTGTCATGAATTAGGTCTTATAGGACCAAGTTGGGCAATGATAATTTTCCCATTATTTTTAAACAAACACTAAGGGAAGGGTTGTTACCAAATACTGAAGATAATGGACCAAAGGTATAAGAGTAGGAAATGTAAGGCAAAGCATCCACATAAGAGGATATGAAATATTGTATCAAATTAGTTAGTTGTATAACATCCATGGGAGGGGTTGGGACCATATACTATTTCACGTCTCCTATGGGGAGGTGGTCAATAACTAGGAATTAGATTTCACATAATCCTTATCACTCAAAAGAGATGATGTTATTTGGAAGGGAAAGATGATAGTGCGAAGGGAGATGAAATCATAGAGTGTGGTGATTCAATGGTTACAACTCTACAGGGAGTGAATCGAAGAACCTAGATGGGTTATCACTAAGACAAGTGAAATGAGTGATCCCAGCATAGGATTTCTCTCCTCATCAAAATCGAAGTTTAAAGACCTGGATCAGGATTTTTGGTTGGGTGAAACTCTGGGAAAGTCAAACCCTAGTTTGACCCAGAGCTAGAAAAAACCTAAATACTAAAACTGCTAAGTTTTGGTATATTATCTATATCCCAATATCGGGGACGTTTCAAGAGCTGAAAATTGCAAAGACCGAATATAAAATCCTAATGAACACTGTGTCCAAACTTCAGCCTCAAATTCGCTATATTATAGGAGCTATGATCCCTCCAATTTAGGGTTCCAGCCTCTTCCAGGATTCATCCCTAAACAGGACACCTAGGTAAAATTGCTATAGCTTGGGCTACAAAGGTCCAAATAGAATTCCTGAAGATTTTCCAGAAAGAGAACGGACTGTAATTTTTGTGGTCCAAATTTCAGAGCCTGAAGATGAACTAGTGACACGTGGCATTCCGTACAACTTCATTGTTCTGAACAATCCTGTAACAGGTCACCTTGGGAAAATGATCCTAAATCCAAATTGGTGAAACAAACTCTTATTAAAACTGTGGTTTTGGATCAAGGACATGCATGGTTACCTCAGTGCAAAATTTCAGACACAGAGGAGCAGTAATTCGGGATATATCACAGAAACAATAACAGGCATTTCTGCAGAAGAAATTGGAAAACTAGGGCTTCCTGTTCCAGGAGCTTCCCTCCACTGTTTTCAGAAAAGGAGTACATTGGACGGCTCCATTTGAAGAGATATATATTTATATACAATAATATCTGAAAGATTCCAAGTTTTGAAAATTAGGGTTTCTCTGACAAACCCTAGATCAACCAGCTCCGGAAGCAGGACGGACACCTCAAATCGGTAAGATCTAATCTTTTGCTATTTGCGTTTGAGGTTCTCATTTCAAAGTGATCTATCACATCAGCTTGATGATAAGCTTGGTGAAGTTGAAAACTTCCAAGCATGAAATTATTTGATCTCTCTGAAGAAAATGAATTGGACATGTACATGAGTAGAGAGGTTCCAGTTCTAGAGGGAGATGAGCCTCAAAGCCTTACACAAGAAGAACTTGATCAAGGCCAAGAAGATCACTGTTGATTCAATCACGAATCAACTTGTACCACAAGCGTCTTTCCTAAAGACACCGAAGATGTTTGATTTCTTGATCAAGCTATTTGAATTCAGAAGATGGATTTGAGAAAACAGTTGAAGAATGTGAAGATCCAGAATGCATAACATCTTGAAGCAGTAGAAGAAGAAGCAGAGAATGCAGAAGTGGTGATAGCCACCTTGAATGGCCTCCCATGATCATGGGATTCATTCATGCGAGGAATGTGTGCTAGAAGAAAGTGATTACTTTCAGTTGACTTTGGGAAGAAGAAGAAGCTCATCTCATAAGAAGAGAAGAAGAAATATGGGAGCAAATTGAAGATCAAGCTATCACCATTCAAAGAAGATCCCTCAAGCGATGAGGAATATGAAGAACTCAATTCTTGATGAACCTCTTATCCATCTTATCATTTGGATAATAAATTATGATAAATCAGGATGATCAAGATGGATTCTACCCACGAAACAAATAAAAGATAAGTATTCAATCGTCATTTCATGATATTATTTTACATTTGATTATATTCAGTTGATGTGTTATGCATGATAGATTGTTTGCATCAATGACTGTATACTACTAATATGCATGTGATGGGTAAGTAGCTCATGGTGCTATACAACTCTCCATTGCTACTTATCAAACCTCTTTGCTGACATATTGGATTAGTGCAGAAAGTTTCTGTGAGATATGGATGAATGTCGTATTAGCTAAATAGTTGCATGATGCATAAGAATTTGTCGTTATGCATATGATTTATGAAATAGTTCTAACCATGCAACTGGTGCATTTGAATTGTAGGAAAGGTCCTGTACAACCTCCTACAAGATGTAGAAATAATAGATCAATGCTATATGCAATGATGCTAAGAAGAAGCACAGGAAATAGATCTTGCTACTAAGAATTCTCACAAGCATACACAGGAAAATAAGAGAGAGGAAAAGAGACTGAATCACA
>LPNX010272902.1:78169-237156 GCA_001517045.1 Pseudotsuga menziesii
GAAAAGAAGGATGAGACTTGTTCCAAAGAACAAGTGATGACAATTCAATAAACATGAATATGAAGCTCCCAGGGTCAGAGACACCATGACGGAAGAAAGAGCTTCAAAGAGCAGTAGATCCACCTCGAAGGATGAAGACTACCATGGGTATGAGAGATTACTCAAGATGAAGAAAAGAATGCTATGAAAGAAGCTATGATCAAAGAATAACAGTTGATCATGGGGAATGATGTATACGATATGATTTTGAGACATAAAGGAAATTATGTAGTATCCTCCATATCGATATACAAGAACAAGTGTACAAAGCAAGGTTCATGATTTGCCTCAGAAAGAATACACTATGACATGACATACTCTATTGACCAGTATATATCAAGCATAGAACCACATGTACAGAATAAAGAAGGAAGATAATACTCCACTTCAGGGGGAGTGACTACAGAAGATATCTGAGTTCGACACGGTACGACATGATGGACAGCTTCCTGATGGATCGAGACTTTTGGGTTCCAAACTTCAAAGTTGAATGCAGAAGACTAGGATATGTTGATGATCTAACAAGATGAAATCATGGAAGATGTTATGAATGATGTTTGGGATATAGTACTCAAACTAGAAAGCAAGAATGTGGTATCTTACAAATGGATTTGCAAGATAAAATATGTCGCTAATAGAAGTAAGGAAATACTTGTGGCTAGAGGTTTCTATAAGAAAGAGGGAATTAATTCTGAAGAGACACTTACTCCAGGAAGCAAGGTACACTTCCTTTAGAACTATAATGGTAGTTGCTTCCATGATGAAGTAAAGACAATCCTTCCTTAATGGTATGATTGGGGAAGAGTTTTACATCGAAAGGATTTGAAGTTGAAGACAGATGGACTCATATATGTAACTTGAAGAAGGCCCTCTATGGCATGAAGCAAGCTCCCAGAGCTTGGTATGGAAGGATAGACAGGTTCCTATCAATTATGGGCTTTACCAAGAGTAAAGTTGATCCTAACCTTTATCTCAAGGTTGTAGAAGATGAACCTGTCATCTTGTTATTATATGTGGATGACGTATTCTTGACAGGGAAGGAGAAACAGATCATGGAAAGCAAGAAGAAACTAGCAAAAGAATTTGAGATGAAAGACCTTGGGTTAATGCACTATTTCCTAGGTCTGGAAATATGACAAAGTTCAGAAGAAATCTTTCTCAACCAAGGAAAGTATGCGGTAGAGATATTGAAGAGAATCAATATGTTGGAATGCAAATCCATGGCCACACCCATGGACTCCAACCTGAAGTTGTTAGCTGATGACTCATCAAAGTTAGTGGATGTGACTCATTATAGATAGATCATTGGGTCATTAATGTATTGAACAAATTCCAGACCAGACATTTGTTTTGCTGTGAACACCTTAAGTCGGTATCTTGTTCAACCAAGACTTGTTCACCTACTAACCGCAAAACATGTGATGAGATATCTGAAAGGGACTATAGACTTTGGTCTATACTATGATGGTAGCCATGAGTATAGATTGTATGGATACACAGATGCAGATTGGGCTGGAAGTATCTCAGACAGAAAAATCACATTAGGTAGATGCTTTTGTTTGGGGTATGCTATGAGTTCATGGTTTAGCAAGAAACAATCCAATGTTTCTCGTAGCACGGCTGAAGCAAAATACATAGCAGATTGCTCTGCTAAGTTGTGAAGTCATATGGCTTCGGAAGCTGATATTAGGTCTCTTTGACCTGAAGATGGATACTACAATGATTCTATGTGATAACCAGATTTGTGATGACAGAGAACCCTATGTTCCGATTGTAACACATAAAAATTCGGTATTTCTACATACGAGATAAGATATAGATGATTATGTTTCAGTATTCCCATACTAAAGATATAGATGATGTTTCAGTATTAACATACTGTAGATGTAGATGATGATGATTCCGTATTTCTATACTAAAGATGTAGATGATGATGGTTTGAATGATGATGTACTGATGAAGCCTTTGTCTCGGGTAAAGTTCGAACACTTTCGAGACAAGCTTGGTGTTGTTCTAAAAGAAATTCCTCGAAAGGGGGAGTAGTGATGTTGTAGTGGGATTGTATCATCCCTGGGCACTTTCCCTAAAGTGATCCAAAGACCTTGGTCCTCGAGAATGAAGAGGGATTGTATCATCCCAGGACATTTGTCCAAAAGTGATCTGGTGACCTCGGTCCTCGAGAATGAAGAGGGATTGTATCATCCTGGGACATCTGTCTAAAATAGATTCGGTGACTTCGGTCTTCGTGAATGTGGTGGGATTGCATCATCCCTGAACTTCGGCTCAAAATGTATCCAGAGGTCTTGGCCCCCGTGAATGTGGTGGGATTGCATCATCCCTGAAATTCGGTTCAAAATGTATCCGGAGGTCTCGGCCCCTGTGAATGTGGTAGGATTGCATCATCCCTGAACTTCGGTTCAAAATGTATCCGGAGGTCTCGGCCCCCATGAAAGTGGTGGATTGCATCATCCCTGAACCTCGGTTCAAAATGTATCTGGAGGTCTCAGCCCCCGTGAAAGTGGTAGGATTGCATCATCCCTGAACTTCGATTCAAAATGTATCTGAAGGTCTCGGCCCCCATGAAAGTGGTGGATTGCATCATCCCTGAACCTCGGTTCAAAATGTATCCAGAGGTCTCGGCCCCCGTGAAAGTGGTAGGATTGTATCATCCTTGAACTTCGGTTCAGAAGGGATCTGGTGACTTTGGTACTCAAGAACGTGTGTTGATCCCATAATTCCTAGAGGAAGGATTGTCTGAGTTCCACATATGTGTTGATCCCATAATTTCAAAAGGAAGGATCATTAGTAACTCCGTAAAGACCTAAATCCCGTAATTCCGAAAGGAAGGATCATTGAATTGATCCCGTAATTCCAATAGGAAGGATTGTCTGAGTTCCTCATATGTGTTGATCCCGTAATTCCGAAAGGAAGGATCATTGAATTGATCCCGTAATTCCAATAGGAAGGATTGTCTGAGTTCCACAGATGTGTTGATCTCGTAATTCCAATAGAAAGGATTGTCTGAGTTCCACATTTGTGTTGATCCCGTAATTCTGAAAGGAAGGATCGTTAGTAACTCCGTAAAGACCTAAATCCCGTAATTCCGAAAGGAAGGATCATTGAATTGATCCCATAATTCCAATAGGAAGGATTGTCTAAGTTCCACAAATGTGTTGATCCCGTAATTCCAATAGGACGGATTGTCTGAGTTCCACAGATGTGTTGATCCCGTAATTCCAATAGGAAGGATTGTCTGAGTTCCACAAATGTGTTGATCCCGTAATTCTGAAAGGAAGGATCGTTAGTAACTCCGCAAAGACCTAAATCCCGTAATTTCGAAAGGAAGGATCGTTAGTAACTCCGTAAAGACCTAAATCCCGTAATTCTGAAAGGAAGGATCATTGGTAACTCCGTAAAGACCTAAATCCCGTAATTCTGAAAGGAAGGATCATGTTGATGTTTTGATGATGTTGATGTTTTTATGATGATGATGACGTACTGATTGAAAGATCAGAATATGATGATGATGTTGTTGCTGATGATGATGATGTTCTATGATCGAAAGATCAGAATATGATGATGATGATGATGTTTCTCTGATCGAAAGATCAGAAGTTGCTGATGATGATGATGTTCTCTGATTGAAAGATTAGAATATGATGATGATGTTGTTGTTGACGATGATGATGTTCTCTGATCGAAAGATCAGAATATGATGATGATGATGTTTCTCTGATCGAAAGATAAGAAGTTGCCGATGATGATGTTCTTTGATCGAAAGATTAGAATGCAATGATGATGATGATGTTTCTAACCGAAAGATCAGAATGTGATGATGATGATGCCGTATTATCAAAATATGATGACGGTGGCGTACTGATCGAAATATCAAAATATGATGATGAGTTGATGTTAGAGTATGATGATGTTCGGTTGATGATGTTTCTGATCAAAAGATCAAAGGCTGATGATAATGATGATTCTGATTGATAGATCATAATGTGATGATGATGATATTTTGATGCTGATATTTTGATGATGATGATGTTGATGTTTTGATGATGTTTTCATGATTATGTTTCTGATCAAAAGATCAAAGTATGATGATGATGTTGTTGCTGATCGAAAGGACAAAGTGCTGAAGAAGATGTTGTTGATCGAAAGGTCAAAGTGTTGAAGATGATGTTGCTAATCGAAAGGAAGTGCTGAAGAAGATGTTGCTGATCGAAGCGGTCAAAGTACTGATGATGCTGAAGACTAAAGATTGAAGATGAAGACTACATGATGTTGAAAAGATTCCAATGATTTATAGATGTATTACCCTGATGATGTTGATGATGTCCTCTATCTCTCTCCTACTATTGTTGTTGTTGATGTTGTTGTAGAATACCCTTCTTGTTAAGGGGGAGTGTTGAAATATTACAACTTCAAAGAATATTCTATATGTATCTTTTGTGGTCCCCAATGGTCCTACCGGGAGAACCACTTGTATTATCTTGTACCCCGATGCTTCTAATCGGAAGAACTAATAAGAGTCATGAGGTTGTCCCCTCTAATTGTAAAGGTGGGTCATTAGCACTCCAGTGTGGTTACTTGAGCCTACATGTGTAACTCGAGCCTACATGTCAGATGAGTGAATTGAAGTGAACGGATGAATATAAATAGAGGTGTAGCTATCCTCATTTGAGCACACACTCTCACTTGTGTAGCACATTAGTGGAGAAGAGAAGTAGCTAGAGAAGGAGGAGGATCAGGCTTTGATCTCCTTGTTGGTTTTATCTTTTATCTTTTGGGGGCATCTATATTGAGGAAGCTTTTGCTAGGTTTTTCCCAGGATAAATCTTTGTGTTCTCCTTTTGTATGGTTGTGATTGTCTATCTTTCAGTGATCCTGTTTATATGCTTTTGTTATGAATTCGAAATGAAATACTGATGTCTTAGCTAAGCATATGAAAATTTAACAAAGCTTCCTATATGCTTTTATCCGCAGTGGAAATTAAGCTCTTAAAATATGACTTCAAATAAACTTTTTTTAAGGATAAAATCTAAATCTTGCAACTACTTGAGCCATAATGAATAGTCAACAGCAAACCTGTCTAGCTACACCAAGAGAATGAAGTCCACACTCAACAAATTTATCAATTATTGAATGTACTTTATTTCCCACATCTTCCTTGCAATGGCAGAGGTCAAGAATCTGAAGACATTATAAGACTTTCAGCAGCTGAAAAATGCAGGATTTACTGGCAGATAGAAACATGTTATTCTAACTGTCAATAACTAGAAAGTTGAAAGATTCTATCAACTATTATGTGCTTTGGTGACTGCATAGCAAGAAAATGTATGCATCTAAATAGGCATTAGTTATTACCTACTCTTGTTAACGCAAAAAAATGCTCAACTAGCTCTTCACAGCTTACGCCGCATACAGACATCCATTTCCTAACCTTTTTCCCTCATTTTTGACCTCCACACATATGTTTTAACTTGATTCTCTCTAAAAAAACTCAAAAATATTAAAAGGGGATTTTAAAACCCACAAAAGAACTAAAAGGCTCACAAAGGGGCTAAAAACAACAAAAAGGAGATTGAAACCCTAAGTAGGGCATAAAACCCTAATTAGGGTCCAAAACCCTAAATGAGAGAAAACGACAGAAAAACTATAAATAAAAGGTGGAGGTCCCCATCACAACATGACATATTCCTTCTGTCGTTATTATAATTGCATGAGTACTTTAGGACACCATCACTCTCAAACTACTCATCTCAAGTCACCAAACATTCGATTTGCCCCACTTCCTCCCCATTTTGTGTGTTGAGTCAGCCTCCATACTACCCAAACCTGTGGAGAAGCGGTATCATTCAGAGTCAAGGCACGGTGGCCCCCTTTCAAGTAAATCAGAAGGTATATCAGTCTCGTTGTTTTTTATTAGTTTTGTATATTTTTTGTAGTTGTTTATTTGTGTTGCTAATAATTTGTTTTGCAGTTAGCTCTTCCATTTCAAACTCTACCCTTTCATCCCTTTGATAGAAAGGAGGTGCATTTGCACATAGTCAAGGTTTTTACCCGGCTACAATTTTGGAAACTCCACCGGGTCGATCCCATTGGATCCCTAGTCTTACAAGTTTTTTGCAAGTTTTCCTTCACAGCCGTCCCTAATCAAACCCTCACGAGGCCGATCCGAGTCTGTACGACCCCAGTACCAGTTAATGTTGACCCAGTTTTTTAATTTGTCTTGTTTCTGACCCCAGTCGCTAGTTTCAGGCTTAAAAGAGCGACCCAGATGCTAGTTCTTCCCTAAAAGGCACGACTTGTCACCCAGGGCACTATCGCTGCTGTTTTTTTCCCCAGAGGCGACCCAGTCGTTGCTGTGAGGGTTGTTTGTGCGACTCAGTCACCGCTGTTCAGTAGTCAGAAACAACCTAGTTTTTTTTTATTAGTTTTTACATTTATTTTCCTGTCTAAACGGCCCATCAGCCACCAGTTGACTGTCACATACAATCTGCATGTTTTTATGTTAATTTCTGCAATTTATATTCTGTTTTTTCATTATTAAAACATTGGAAATTAACCGTCTTATTCATCCCTTCCTCCTCTACTTAGTCATCACCCTTCGGGGGGTTGAGTAAGCTTATTAATAGGCATATGTTTCTGTCATTTCTCCTTTCCATTAAAAACAAGTGACCTTGGCAGCTAGAGGGAGTGGAAACCATTGGGGGTTTCATAGCGTTTGTGTCCTCCCTGTTGAGCACCGGGAATTTAAGGAGTGACATGTGGATCTGTGGGTGGGCTTGTTCCCACTTTCATGAGAGCCCAAAACTCATTCTTGGACTTGAGGGATACACAAACGAGGTAGTCACACTATTGATTCGCAACAAGTTGCAGACAGTTTTTTATCATACAATTTGTATTGCACTTTAGATTTGCTTTATTTTTTCAACTCTATTTTGATCTAAGCCCATTGCTTAATATTTGCAGAGAAACAAGTATTATTTGCTCACTACATAATTGAAAAATTAAAAATAACAATCTCATACATGAAGTGCACATATTCACACCATATAATCCAACAAAACTCGGTTCATGGCCCCGAGCGAACCAAAAAAGTAACCAATTTACTTAATCAAAATTTCTGGTCTGACGACATAAGTCTCAACCACCATAACTATGGGAAGTGCTTGGGTTTTTCCCAACTCATTATGAGGAGTACCACAGGAACCCCAAAGTAGCTGACCAACGAGAGGAATTGCTAAGCGAAATGGTTAACGACCCCTTCCGATTGACTAGAACACCCTTGTGAAGAAAAATCCAAGCAATGTCTTATGGCAGTCTTGGTGGCCGAGTGACCACCTGTAAACCAATAGGATCCGTTCAAACTGGGGTCCAAAATTCATTACCTATTACTACAAGAAAAGAACCACTGATCCACCATGCTCTTCCTCATGCCTTAGGGGTGGTCCCCCTCAGTTTGGGTTGTTAGACCATCACCATCGAGGCCCTCCTCGACAACCCTCCTCACTGTCAAAAGGTCACACTGCCTCTGATTTTGACTCAGATTCCTATCAATCCAAGCCAAATCTTTTCACTGCATCATCTAGCCCCATGGCTGGTGTAAATCTTGATCCCTTCTCCAGAGGGATAGTTGGCAGCAGACCCATGTACCTGCCTCACATCATCACCAACATCCTGGCCAGCGGTCCCAGTACCATTGCACATGTCGTTGTAATTCCGCTACCCATTAGTGGCAGTCCCACACCAACTCCTGTCATTCCCACAATACCAACTTTCATGCATGGGGGTAGCTACCCTTCTGCGACCATCTTGACTATCCATGTTCTGGCAAGTCAAGCTCAAGTGTCCCCAGTCATGGACGGACATCATCCCCTCACAAACTTCGGTGCCATTTCATGTCCCTCCCGCAACAACCTTGGGTATAACCTCCCATTCATGGCACGCCTCAAATAATCTGATTTGACTAAGTTAACCAATGACCCAATCTATCATCAACTGCATTGGCCTCCCATGCCAACCAAACTCATGTCAGACATTCCAAAGTTTGAAGGGAAGGAAGGTGAGTGCCCCCAAAATCACATCATAACATTTCATCTATGGTTCTCGTCAAACAGCATTGTGGACAATTCGATCAGCCTAAGAATGTTCCAGCGCAACCTCACAGGCACCACAGCCAAATGGTATATTAAGCTACCTCAAGCCTCTTACCCTGACTTCAATTCCTTAGCCTTCATGTTCCTACAGTATTTCCAACTCCCTGTCCACTATGACGAAGGCATGGAGTTATTGCTATCTTGCTACCAAAACACTACGACCCACATAACCGACCACATCCATGAGTGGCGACGGCATCGTAGTCTGTGCAAGATTCAGCTTGATGATAGGATATTTCTCTATTGGTTCTTAAAAACCTTGCTACCACCCATAGCCAAGGAGGTCGCCTCCAAATTTCCCAAATCCAAGGAAGAGGCCATCTCGAAGGCCCAATAGTTTGATTTGATTTATGCTCGGTCAATATACCTATACACAATCATTCCAGACATTCCCCGTGTTGGCACCTCTCACCGTGATGCGCCGGGGGAATCCCATGGTACGGATGGCCTCATAGGTTTTGTCTCCCAACACCCACAGCACTATGTAGCACCTCTTATGATGCCACTGCACCCAAGCAGGACCCCTAGTTTTGCGCAACTAAACCAAGCACCCGACTACTCAAGGATGATGGATCATCTGGAGCCACACCCTCTTATGCACGTCTCGTGCCAACTCATCATGCACATGCACCAGTTTTATCGACACAACCGTATTCGGGACCAAAGACCGAATTCATAGCCCCTCCAACTCCTCTGGCCTATTATGCAACACCCATGCAAAACGCTCCGACCCCCGCCCATCTCCTCTTACATCAACGGGTCAATTTTTTGCTTAGTAAAATCTTCCCAACCAACCAGCCCCCAATAACCAACAAAGGCAAGGTAAGAAAATCCATGGAAGGAACTGGGGTAACAACCAACCACAAGGAGGTGGCCAACAGCCTAACCCTCCTAACAACAATGGTGTTAACCCTCCAGCTCAAAACCCCCAACAGCCTAATCAACTAGGATGGACCACTCCCTTATGGACTAATCATCCGTACAAGTTATGCAATGTCTACGGTCATTATACTCATGAGTTCCCACACATGGACCGTGTCAAGCAGGTTCTCCAAAACGAAGCTCAACGGGACACCAATGCGGAAGCACGAGCTCAACTCAACCCCGTGCCACTAGACCCTCCACCCATGGTACTCTAGAACCCACTACCAATCCAAGAAATGGTTCCAACCACACCCCTTCCCCCACCTATTCCTGCAGCACCCACCGCAGCTCCACCTACAGAGACTAGAAGCCATCACTTGATGACAATGTCAACTGAAGAAGTGAACCTCCAAACGATATGGAACCAGCATGGGTCCACCGTGGAAACCACTGACCCATCAGCGGAATCCACCTTCGGTACTCACAACATTCCTCTCCATTTACCCCCACTCCCCACTAATGAGGCGGCTAGAGGTCCACGGTTTCCCATGCAATGTATCGCCAATAATGCCACTGCTAGAGCTGCCTTGAACTACAACATCGTTGATGAATTGGCTCAGTCACCTGCATCCATGTCCACTCTAGAGGTGCTCAAAACATTCCCACCACAACGAAAAGCATTGTTATCCGCACTTAGTTTCATGGATCCCTCCGATTCCAGGTTGATCACATTCGATTTGGATCAAGGAGAGCTAAGAATGCCTTCCACAGTCACCTTCCAAATTCTGGTCTCGATTCGGAATTTGGTCATACATGTATTGTCAATGAAGGGGCATCCACTTGTGTCATGTTAACATTTGTCTGGAAGAAACTTGGGTCCCCAACCCTCCAACCATCTACCACTACACTACGCGCCTATGATGGTCACCCCACCAAAGCCCAGGGAATTCTTCCGCACGTCCCCATATCATTAGCCGGTAAGACAGTTCTGATTGACATAGAGGTTATCAACGCTCAACTTGATTACAACCTTCTCCTCGGACGTAGTTACATGTATGCTATGAGATTCGTGGCATCTACCATTTTCTGCCTTATGATGTTCCCCTATGATGGGAAAATTGTGACGATGGACCAATTAACTTACCACGATCCGCAGGGGCTGGCCACACCAGACAATGCCATCCCTACCGTGGATACCTCCACCAATAGCGCCTCCATCCCTTCTGTGACGGATGTCGGTCCTGGATTATTCGCTGACACTTCCATGACGTCTTCTTTCCCATCTTTACCTCCTCCACCAACATCAAACAACACTGTGGACTTGTGCATGCTTTCATCCAACAACGGTACACCCAAACCCCAACCACAGTCGCAACCCCAAGCACAGCCATAGCCTCAAATGCAATCATCTAGGAATTATTGGGGCTCTCTCCCAATCCATATGATCCCCTTCCGATAGCCCCCATCTGGCATCGTGAGTAAGCATGTGATGGCTACTTTGAACTTACCCAAATTTACGTTGGGAATTCCTGTGTGGTACCTCAAACCACCTGCCCAACCTCCAATTCCCCAAGTTGTGTTGACTCTCATTCAACCCATTACGGTTTGAGTCACGCCCTCCTCCTGGCCCACAACAGCCCCTAGCCCTGCCTCATCCAAAGAGGGCTAGGGGCAAAAACACCAAAGCGACAGTCGAACCCCGGTAGACTCCACCTTGCGTTGTGTGTGACGTACAAGGCCACGCAACCCAGAATTGCCCAAAAATACCCATTCTTCGTACACATCTAGCTGCCATGGACATAATGGAGAGCCTTCTGGTAGTCGTCCTTCTGACTCAGGCGACAGTCAAAAACAATTCTTTGAGGACGAACCATCAATGCGCACTTTGCAAATTGTATGGACATTATTCTCACCACTACAAAGACTTGGCCGAGTATCAAGCCACCCTCCTCCTGGCCCACAACAACCTCCTTCTATGCTTGCGTCAGCCCTACCTCATCCAAAGAGGGCTAGGAGAAAAAACGTCAAAGCGACAGTCGAACCCCGACAGACTCCACCTTGCGTTGTGTGTGATGTATAAGGCCACGCAAACCAAAATTGTCCAAAAATACCCATTCTTTGTACACATCTAAATGCCATGGACACAATGGAGAACCTTTCAATAGTTGTCCTTTTGACTCAGTCGACAGTCAAAAACAAGTCTTTGAGGATGAACCATGCATGCGCACTTTGCGGATTGTATGTGTTATATTTTTATCATTCAAGCTAGCATTATCTTAGGATCTTTAACTGGAATAATAACATGCACAACAATAAACACAAGAGACAAGAGACACAAAGAATTTTCCTCGGGCAAACCATAAAGGAGAAAACCCCGCAATTTCCTCAGAGATAGAATGAGCACCAATGGTAGCAATAAAACCCAAAAACAGAAAAGATGATCTCCACAGCTTCTTCTCTCTCTCACACTGAGAGAGCTTCTCCTCTCTCACTCATGCACCCCAATGAGTGAATGTGTGTGTGATAAATAGAGAGGCTCACTCTCTATTTATATTCTTTCGTTCACTTGAAACCCACTTCAACATGTCAGCCTCACGTAACAATTACTTACTAGAGCTGACATCTCTAGGAGTGTCAAATAACCCTAGTGCCCCACAACTTGTTGGGACTTTGCCTCCTCCAAACAACAAGGAGGGTTATCCTTAACACAATGGTGGGGACTATTGCCCCTACTTACAATGACTCACCTAGGGTTGACTTCTCTAGGATAGTCTAATAACCCTAGGGCCCCACAACTACGGGGACTTTAACCCTTGACAAATAGGAGGGTTACCCACAATGACTTGTCACATTATAGAAACTTTCGATCGGAACATTGGGGCATGACATGACTCAATTACATTACAAATACATCCCAGAATAAACATCGGGGTATAATACATAAGATATACAAGTGAATACATTCCGAAGTTACAATTACATCAACACTCCCTCTTAACTAGGAAGGTATTCTCTCGACGCAATTTATCAGCACAAGTCTTCTTCTTTGTATCATCTATATCATCATCAAGTTCTCGTCATCTTTAAGTCATCTTCATGTTCAGGTCATCTTCATCTTCAAGTCATCTTCATCTGGATCTGGATCATCACTCGATCTAGATCATCATCACTGGATCTAGATCATCACTCGATCTGGATCATCATCAAGTCTGGATCGTCACTGCTGGATCATCATCAAGTCTAGATCATCACTTGGTCTGGATCATCACTGCTAGATCATCGTCAAGTCTGGATCGTCACTGCTGGAGCATCATCAAGTCTGGATCATCACTTGATCTAGATCGTCACTGCTGGATCATCATCAAGTCTGGATCATCACTTGATCTAGATCATTATCAAAGTTGGATCATCACTGAATCATCATCATCATTACTGCTTCTGCTATCTCAATGAAATGGTGCTATCTCTTCATTCTTCTCGTCACAAGAAGTTCTACAGAGATAGACTTTTTTCATGCTGGTTGTAGGCCTACCCTTCATGTAGGTCTTTAGTGCTTATATCTTATCCTAAGTCAGAATGGCCTGCCCAGCTCTTACATCTAACCTCATCTTGTCAGAAAGGCATTCCCAACACTCACATCTAACCTCATCTTGTCAGAAAGGCCCAGCACTCACATTTGACCATGTGTAAACACGTCGTGCCAGAATGGCTTAGCACTTATATCCGACCATGTGCGAACACACCGCATCAGAAGGGCTCTGCACTTACATGTAACCATGTTCGAAAACACCGCATCGAAAGGGCTCAGCACTTACATTCGACCATGTTCGAAAACACCACATCGAAATGGATCTGTGCTTACATTCGACCATGTGCGAACACACCTCATTGAAAGGGCTCTCAGTCCCAAACTAAGGATTCCTGGTAACTGACCAAGTGCCTCCATTCTCCCAGAGAATGGCATCAGCTCGTATATCTAATCAAGTGGGAACCTATCCCTCAATCACATCAGAATGGCCACATGCTCACATCTGATCATGTAAGACTACATCCTACAGTCATATCAAAATGGCCCTCAGTCCCAGACTGAGTATTCTTGGTAACTGACCAGGTGCCTCCATTCTCCCAGAGAATGGAAACTCGGCACCAAGTTGAGTATTTCTGGTAACTGACCAAGTGCCTCCATTCCAAGAATGGAATTCAACACTTATATCTAATCATGTAGGAACCAATCCTATAGTCACATCAGAATGGCTCAGCACTCACATCTGACATGGAAGGAACCAATCCTCTCACCATGACAGAATGGGTCATCCCTTATATCTGACCATGAAAGGAACCTAATCCTCTCACCATGTCAGAATGGCTCTAGGTCTCATCATTTCCCCTTGGAGGGAACCTCGATCTGGAGAACACCAAGCTTCTTCCTGAAGTATTCAAAATTCACTCTGGCCAATGGCTTCGTCAACACATCAGCTATATGTTCATCCGTCGCAACATACTAGAGATTCACTGCTCCTCTCTGCACCATATCCCTGATATAGTGATATTTGATATCATACTGAAGTAGCACCTCGAAGTGCTCTTCCTATCAATGGCACTGCCTCCCCAATACGAATCCACATAACCTTCCAAGTTAATCTTTTGATTTGCCTCATACTTGAGCCCATAATCAACTGTACCCTTCAGGTACCTCACTGCATGCTTTGCAACCTTCAGGTGAACATGTCTCAATGTGTTCACAGCAAAGCAAATATCTGGTCTCGTATTTGTCAGGTAAATCATCTGACAATACATCGTGGCATCAACTGAATCTAATGAAGCAACACTCAATAGATTCAGGTTCAATGCTATAGGTGTGGTCATGCAGTCCATCATCCTGAACCTCTTGAGGATCTCTACTGCATACTTCCCTTTTCCACACCTCCATGCCTAGAACGTAGTGCATCATCCCCAAGTCCTTTATCTCGAACTCGGCAGCAAGTCTTCTTCTTACAAATTTAATGAGTTCCTCTTTTCTGTCAGGAACAAGTCATCGACATATAACAGGAGCATCATTGGTCTTCCGCCAAAGGTTGGAATCCTCTTTACTCTTAGTAAAGCCTAGAGTCATCATTAATATTTCCATCATGTCGTACCATGTCGAACCTCAGGATCTTCTGCAGTCACTCCCTCTGAAGTAGAGCATCATTCTCCCTCTGTCTTACGTACTCTATGCACTGAAACATTTTGTATCGGAATGACAAGTAGCTTCCTCTGCTACTAACATTTTATGTATCCATATAGGATCACTGGATACCAAGATCCTCTATCTTGAACTTTTTCAAAAGTTCTTCTCGCACCCATCTGTGAGCTTGTCATCCTCTATCAACCTTGTAGCAAAGGCTCAAATCTTCGTTAAGCTCCTCATGTATGTGTTATCCCATGGGTGTCTTCTGATCTCGTACAAGGCCTTCTCTCATTTGCACATATGATTCTTCCTGTCATGTGTATCTCTAGTGGTTGCAAATGCCTCTTCGTATTCTATGCCTCGTGCTACGAATCTTGCTTTGTATCCCATGATGTTTCCATCTACTACATGATGGAACTACAAACTTCTCTTTATGTATCGATACTGCATCCTAGACATCATTCTTCTTGAACTGGTCTTCCCTTTCTTCTTGGTTACTTCTTCATAGATGGAAGGTTCTCAATCAATGATGTCACTGCATTCGTCATATTATTCTTTATTTTGAAATGTCGTCACTTGTTCTTTGGAATAAGTCTCATCCTTCTTTGCTTGTAGGCGATTATGTATGCGATCTTTCCTACAAGTCAAATGCATTAGATGTATGGTTAGAAACATTTCATAAGGTATATTCATAATGAAAAATTCTTATGCATAAATATATGATCATGCAACTACTTTAGCCAATACAACATCCATCCATATCTCACGGAAACTTTAGATGCCTTCCATCTCTACCAGGACAACATTGAGATTATGCACTAATCCAATATGTCAGCAAAGAGGTTTCATTCTAGATAAGTAGCAATGGAGAGTTGTATAGCACCATGAGCTACTTACCCATCACATGCATATTAGTAGTATATTGTCATTAATGCAAACATTCTATCATGCATAATACATCAACTGGATATAAACAAATGCATAACAAAAACAATATCATGAAATGACAATTGAATACTTATATTTATTTGTTTCGTCGGTATACTCCTTCTTGATCCTTCTGCTTCATCATCTTCTTCATTCATGACTTCATCATTTCTTATCCAAATGTTCAAGATGGATAAGAGGTTCCTCAAGAATTGAGTCATTCATATTCCTCATCGCTTGAGGGATCTTCTTTGGATGGTGAGAACTTGATCTTCAGTTGCTCCCATCTTCTCTTCTCTTCTTATGAGTCGAGCTTCTTCTTCTTCCCAGAGTCTGCTGAAAGTAATCACTTCCTTTTGGCACACATTCCTTGAATGAATGAATCCCATGATCCTGGGAGACCATTAAAGGTGGCTATCACTACTTCTGCATTCTCCACTTCTTCTTCTACAGCTTCAAGTTATTCTGCATTCTGGATCTCCACATTCTTCAACTGTTTTCTCAAAGTCATTTTCTGATTTATGTTCTTCCCTTCAAATAGCTTGGTCAAGGAATCAAACATCTTCGGTGTCTTTAGGGAAGACACTTGTGGTACAATTTGATCTGTGATTGAATCAACAATGATCTTCTTGGCCTTGACCAAGTTCTTCTTGTGTAAGGCTTTGAGCCTCATCTCCCTCTGGAACTGGAACCTCTCTACTCATGTAGATGTCCAATTCATTTTCTTCAGATAGATCATCTACTTCCATGTTTGGAAGTTGTCAACTTCACCAAGCTTATCATCAAGCTAACGTGATAGATCATTTTGAAATGAGAACCTCAAATGAAAGTAGCAAAAGATTAGATCTTACTGATTTGAGGTGTCCGTCCTAGTTCCGGAGCTGGCTGATCTAGGGTTTGTCAGAGAAACCCTAATTTTAAAAACTTGGAATCTTTCATATTTTATTGGATAGAAAGATAGATCTCTTCAAGGTGCGCTTTATAATGTACTCCTTTTCTGAAAACAGTGGAGGGAAGCTCCCGGAACAGGAAGCCCTAGTTTTCCAATTTCCTCTGTAGAAATTCTTGATACTTTTTCTGTGGTATCTCCAAACTTACTACTCCTGTGTGTCTAAAAATTCACACTAAGGTAGCCTCACATGTCCCTATTCCAATATTATAGGTTTCTTCAGAATTGGTTTCATCGATTGGGATTTATGATCATTTTCCCAAGGTGACCTGTTACAGCACTGTTCTAAACAGCAAAGTTGTACGGATTGCCACATGTCACTGTTTCATATTCTGGCTCTAAAACTTGGACCAAAGAAATTACAGTTTGTTCCCTTTCTGGACATCTTCAGAAATTTTATTTGGACCTTTGTATCCCAAGATATAGCAATTCTCCCCAGGTGTCCTATTTAGGGATGAATCCTGGAAGAGGCTCGAACCCTTACTTGGAGGGATCATATCTCCCAAAATATAGCGAATTTGAGGCTGAATTTTGGATACAATGTAAATAAGGATTTTATATTCATCCTTTGCAATTTTCAGCTCCCGAGCCTTTTCCATTCCTGATATATAGTGAATGTACCAAAACGTATCCTTTTTAGTATTTTAGGGTTTTTCCAGCTTGGTGTCAAACTAGGGTTTGACTTTCCTAGAGTTTCACCCAACCAAAAATATTGACCCAGGTCTCTAAACTTCGATTTTGATGAGGAGAGAAATCCTATTTCGAGATCACTCAAAAATTCCTCTTTTGCAAGAAGCCCTAATTTCCCACACCGAAAACTGAAAATGCTCGGAATCAAATTCTGCTTCGACAGAAAGATGCGCCCTTCAATAGAGAGTCAGCCTAGCATACTTTTGTTGATGGATTGTGGAGAGAGACCCAAAAAATAAGAGGCCCTAGCTTCTGCAGTTGTACAATGTCTTCTTCTCAGGTTGGCTCTAATACCATGTTAGATTTTTATCATTAAAGCTAGCATTATCTTAGGATCTTTAACTAAGACAATAACATGCACAACAATAAACACAAGAGACAATAGACACAAAGAATTTTCCTCGGGGAAACCATAAAGGAGAAAACCCTGCAACTTCCTTAGAGATAGAATGAGCACCAATGGCAGCAGTAAAACCTAAAAACAGAAAAGATGATCTCCACAGCTTGTTCTCTCTCTCACACTGAGAGAGCTTCTCCTCTCTCGCTCATGCGCCCCAATGAGTGAATGTGTGTGTGATAAATAGAGAATCTCACTCTCTATTTAAATTCTTTCGTTCACTTGAAACCCACTTCAACATGTCAGCCTCACTTAACAATTACTTACTAGAGCCAACATCTCTAGGAGTGTCTAATAACCCTAGTGCCCCACAACTTGTGGGGACTTTGCCTCCTCNACGATGGGCACTATTGCCCCGACTTACAATGACTCACCTAGGGTTGACTTCTCTAGGATAGTCTAATAACCCTAGGGCCTCACAACTGCGAGTATTTTAACCCTTGACAAATAAGAGGGTTACCCACAATGACTTGACATGACTTTTTCACATTATAGAAACTCTCGATCGAAACATCGGGGCATGACATGACTCAATTACATTACAAATACATCACGGAATAAACATCGGGGTATAATACATAAGATATACAAGTGAATACATTCTGAATTTACAATTACATCAATAGTATGGACATTATTCTCACCACTTCCAAGACTTGGCCGAGTACCAAGCCACCCTTAGCAATATTCAGAAACATTCCCTTGAATCCGAGATCACTTTCATTGAGGAGATCCACCCTCCAGTTTCTTCCTCGACCACCACAACTATTTACATGGTGTCCAGCTCCACCGACCCTTCCATCTCCACAACCATTGACAATCCCCTCGGATCTATCCAAACATTGCTTCGGCAATGATGAGGAGATACTTGAGGCCTTGACCGCTCCTGAATACCCATGGGACGACATGCACCATCATTGGTTCTTTGTCCCCGAGGAACCTTCGTCAACGTCAAACCAATATTCAGTAGAGACCAAGGACTTCATCCATGGCAAGGTGGATTGGTTCAAAAATCATATCCTAGCTCCTGATGCCTTTGAAGAAGGCAATATGGCCAATATATCACCTACCATCAAGGTTAACATCTCAACCAACCCTAAGATCATTGAAGAGATCATGTTGGGGGCATCATGCTCCTTTGAAGAAGTTGTTTCCTACAAAGCGTTTTTTCAATAGTTCCATGACATCTTTGCTTGGTCCTACACCGAGATGTCGGGATTGGATCTATCCATCGTTGAGCACCACATCGACACATGGCCAGATGTGGTGCCCGTTCGGCAAAAGCAACAGCCCATCCATCCTACCAAAGTTGTTGCGGTCAAAGATGAAATCAAGAAGCTACGCATAGCAGGATTCATTTACCCCATTTCCTACACCACTTGGGTTTGCAACCCTGTTCCCGTGAATAAAAAAACAAGGCACCATCTGTGTCTGTACAGACTTCCGCAACTTGAATTTGGCATGTCCCAATGACAACTTCCCAACTCCATTTATTGACCAAATCGTTGAAGCGTGTGACGGACATGAGGTATTTTCCTTCATGGATGATTTTTCTTGATACAACCAAATTCAATTCCAGAAGGAAGATCGATGCAAGACTGTGTTTACAACCCCTTGGGGCACATTTGCATATCAAGTGATGCCCTTTGCACTAAAAAATGTTGGAGCCACTTTCCAACACGCTGTGACATACTGCTTCCATGACCTTGTTCACATCATATTGGTTTATCTAGATGACCTTACCGCTTGGACACGGAAGCACTCACAACACTTAGACAATTTGTGATAGGTCTTCTTGCGATGTCGCAAGTGCAAAATCCACTTGAACCCTCTCAAGTGTGTGTTTTGTGTCCCAGCGGGCCATCTTCTTGTGTTCATTGTTTCCCAAAAAGGGATGGCAGTTTACCCTCTTAAAGTTCAATCCATTCTTGACCTGCCCTCACCACGGACTTTGCAACAGTTGCAGAGTCTCCAAGGCAAGGCAAACTTCCTTCACCGCTTCATACCAGAATACATGACAAAATCCCACGGTTTCTTGTGTCTTTTTTGTACCAATGTTCTATTTTTATGGGATCAGCAGGCACAAGATGCATTTGATGCGCTAAAACAAGCTCTGGCTTCCGCCCCATTACTATCTGCACCAGACTTCACCTGGGACTTCATCCTTTATATGTTGGCTTACGAAAATGCCATCGTTGGAGTTTTGGTCCAGAAAGACGATGCTTGTCAAGAGCACGTGATTTACTATGTTATCCAGAAGCTGACCGATCCCCCCTACGATATTCGACTGAAGAGAAGATTGCCCTCGTCATCGTATTCTCAGTCCAAAAGATGCACCATTACATTTTCACAAACCATACTCGAGTAGTGGTCAATTCCAATTATATGCGGTACCTCTTGAGTCGCCGCCTCCTACAAGGTCACGCAGACAAGTGGGTAGTCGTCCTCCAGGAGTTCGACTTGGAATTCGTTGCCCTGAAAAGCACCAAAGCGTTGGCACTAGCTGCACTGATGACAGACCTACCCCGTCGTCCACACTAGCACCACTCACGATCAACCTTCCTGACGAATTCTTATTTGTCATCTCTATGGAAGATCCTTGGTATGGGGGAATTCTCCTGTACTTGCGCACCCAAAATTTCGAGGCTCACTTAAGTCATGAAGACAAATGGTGCATCTGACACTAAGTCACTCGCCATCTTCTTATTGGAGATCTTCTATATTGTCATGGTGTCGATACCATATTACGTCATTGCCTCACCCATGATAAGGTTGAACAAGTCCTCAATGACTGTCATAGTGGAGCTTGCGGTGGCCACCTCTCTGGTTTAGAGACTGCTCAGAATATTCTACCTGCCGGCTTTTTTTGGCCTTCCATTTTTGCTAATTGCATCGAGGCAGTCAAACACTGTCAAAGCTGTTAACTCTTTGCCCCAAAAGCAAGGACTCCCCCCGCACCACTACACCCCGTGGTCACCGTTGGTCCCTTCTGCAAGTGGGAAATCAACTTTAGGAAAATCACTCCTAACTCGGCCGATGGACATAAGTACATTATCATGACCGTCGATTACTTCACCAAGTGGGTTGAGGCTATGGCCACATTCAATTGCAAAGCTGAAACGCTGGCGCTATTTTTCTTCAACCACGTCATTACACGTTTTGGTGTCCCCCAACTTATCATCTCGAACCACAGTAAACATTTTGAAGACATTGTTTGGATAGAACTTTCAACCATGTTGAAGTTCGAGCACCAGTTCTCATCCTCATACTACCCCGAGGGAAATGGCTAAGTTGAAGCGGTCAATAAAATCATTAAGACCATGCTCCAACGAATGGTTGGAAACCACAAAACCAACTGGCACCACATGTTATTTTTCGCCCTTTGAGCCTACTGCACATCCACGAAAATTTGCACTACCTTCACCCCATTTCATTTAGTACATGACGTTGAATCGGTACTCCCCATAGATTGTCAGATCCCATCACTCCGCCTCGTCGTGGAACTCCTTCCCAACACTTCACCTCTAGAAGAACGTCTCCTCCTTCTTGAACAAACCAATGAGGACCGTCCTGCTGCTCTCCAAGCCATTGAAGTAGCCACAACCCGGTCAAAGTCACATTTTGACTCCCATGTCCACCCTCGCACCTTTAGCAAAGGCAATATGGTCCCTGTTTATGACCAAGCCAACAATAAGTTGGGAAAAGGAAAGTTCAAATCCATGTGATACAGCCCATACATCGTTCGCCACTGTCTTGGCAAGGGGGCATACATTTTGGCTGACTCTGATGGCAAACTCTTGAAGAACCCCCGCAATGGGCTCTACCTTAAGAGATTTTACGCCTAACATCACCACAGTGAGTCACTTGTAGCATAGTTTTCTCTTTTTTGTTTTACACGGTTCTTGAAGTGAGTCTCACACTTTGCTTCCTTGATTGCTCCAGATGGATCCTGGCTCATGTCGCTACACTGGATTTGCTGATGGAGCAAGCAAATGGTCTCCAAATCTTGCCTCGGCTGCATGGGTTATCTATTCCCCGTCACACAAGTTGATCCACAATGACGGAATGTGTGTGGGCGTCGCAACCAACAACCAGGCTGAGTATGATGGTGCCATTGGCCTCTTGGTTGCCACCCTCCACTTGGGTATCTGTCACCTTGATGTCTTCTTAGACTCCCAGCTGCTTGTCTCCCAGTTGAATAACCACTACCGAGTACGCGATCCTTGCCTTTTTAGGAAATTCCTGTGCACTAAACAGTTGGTTAGAATTTTTGAATCCATTACATTCACACATGCTCCCAGAAACCTAAATAGTGTGGCAGATCAAATGGATAACGATACTCTAGAATGGCACATTCATCATCGCATATAGGAAACATATAAAAACTGCATCATGCATCACCATATAGTCATGCATACATCTGTAACATACATCATCTAGTCAGTTTTTTTATCATAAAAAGACTCACACATAAAACCACAAAAAGTGAATCCACGTGCATCAAAAACATATATATATCGCATGTCATAATATGTCCAGTACAAAATGAGAATCCCCACAAAACTTTCTCAGCTGAATGCACATGTCGATACAAAAATCCTAGTGTACCATAGCAGTAGGGGCAGCACCACTGGCTGCTAGTCAAGGTCGGAACCCTCATCGTGGTCCTCCAACTCCTCCTCTAACTCCTCCTCAACCTCCTCCTCCTCCTCCTCATTGTAGTTTTCATCATCATCCATAGGCACATCTCCCCGCGCCGCCCCTCGCACATACTCAGCAGCAACAGCAATCCTCTTCATGAGAGGAATCCACTCAGGGGGAGCATGGTAACAAGCAGCAATAAGCTCATCATCTAGATACTGCCAACCGTCATCTGTAACTCCCTCTAGTAGGCTCTCAATATGTTGTCGAAGCTCATCCATAATACGTCGCTCCCTCTTGCATCCCTGTGTGGGTGGATCTAGTCCCTCCACCCTACCCATCCGACGTCGATATCCTACTAGCGGGCGAGGACCAACAACTACACATGCACACAAGTATGTCATCGGTCCATGCATATCAACTAGCTACCAATAAGCTAAGCAATCTATATATAAATTTAAATACATAAAGCATCATGTATATGTACCATCTGGTCCCTAGCCCTGGCCTGGAAGTCGAGGCATCTCTGGATCTCCCCAAAAGTCCATCTCATGGTATGGGTAGTCCTGAACAACTATCAGGAGCTGCCTCCACTTAGCTAGCAGATCTTGAGTAAACAAGTGGCCCACCACACCACCTCCCTAACGCACCATCATCTCACACCATCTACGCATATGAGGCTCTCAAGGCCCACCATCCCGCACTGCTAAGTGCAGTCGAAGGGTTGGAACTCTCTCAAAGAAGAAAGAGCACATAAAGGAAGTGAAGTAGAAGTCCCCACCAACCGTCTTATCGTGGTTCGACGTGACACATCGAACCGCAGTCAAGTACATCTCGGCACATCCATAATATGTGCCCACCATTGCACTCTCCACCATCTGGAGCTACCCCCCAAATACCTTGTGGTTCCCAGACGAACCCACAATCCGCAACAACATCGCTGCAATTTCCCGAGTCGAAAGACTCTCAATATCAACAAGAAACATATATGACCCACACACATACGCAGAGGCATAACATTGCTTCTCACAGAGGTCATCCAAAGTCTCCCCGTGCAAGAGCTTTGGCGCCATATCACCAAACACTCCCAGCATCGAGAACCCAATCAGGAAGTACACATATTGCAGCGTAATCTCAAGACGTTGCCCCTGTATGATGAGGCACTCTCCTCCAACATCCCAGAAACTCACCAAAATCTCAAGCAACAGTGGTAAGCTCTCCATCAGAGGAACCTGCATGAACTTAAGCAGTCCACAGTGGGATAGTACACCCCGCACACCTGCATTTCGGAGAGCCTCCCTCTGCAATTGTTTGCAATCCCGCTCCCTCCACACAGTTCGAGCCATCCTGCATAGTAAACAAGTCCCTGTCAGCCACAGCCATTAGCAAAAAACCCATCCATGGGAAAAGTCGCTCCATTTTTACCAAAACCAGCGACCAAGTCGCAGCTTTTGGCCAAACAGGTGCGACTCAGTCGCACCTTCTAGCCAAACAAGTGCGACTCCAAGTCGCGGATTTCTCCCCGACAGGAGCGACAGGGTCACTTCTATACGGCTAAAAAGAGCGACCTAGTCACAGTTTTGGCCTCAAAAGGTGCGACTCGACCTGAAAAAACCCTTTCAAGGTGGCCTAAGCCCCTAGGTGAGCAAATCAAAAAATCAAACCACTAAAAGAGACGGGTTTTGCATGTACTCTTACCTGCAAGTCATGGATCAAAAAATCGTCGATCGAAACGGAAGAAATCAGCGAAATAAGTCTGGGATCCTCCACTCCAACTCATCACTTAACAGTAACAATGGCACTTGTCATGTGGTCCCCCCTATTTATAGTCCTCATTAGGTCTATTTTTTTCCGAGCACTGCAGAGACATCCGCAATCTGTTTGGGACGTCGTTTGCACCGTTGGTTTTAGTTTTCTGTCCTCTGTCTTTTGATGAGACCCTCGTCTCGCGTTTAACCCATGATTTTCCAGACCATTTCCCGAAAGTCACCCTGATTTGCGTGTCTCCACGCGGATCCTCCTCTGTATGTCTTAGCATGTTCACGAGCCATCCGCTCCATCCATACTGCACAGTTGACCACCTTTGACCACCATCCATCGTCCCGCAAGGGGGCACCATCAGTGTTCTGCATTTACACCCATCAGCCATGTTCACAGCATAACCTCAGTTCATATATTGAACACTTCCCCCCTTGCTTGGTTGACCATTACGAAGTTTCTGTTAAGCTCTCTTATGAATCCTAAACGAATGAAAAGATTGTCAAGCGCCCTTGCTTCCTTTCTCGCTCGTTAAAGTATTGGAAAGGGAGTCTACATAGTCTTGTTTATCTCCTTTTGCGGACTGTGCAGATTACCATAAGAAAATGACCACCTCGGCACACTCAAGCCAGGAACGTTTACCTTTGCATCCTTTTATGCTTTCTCGGGCATTGGGACCAAACTTTACGAAAAAACTCATTATGGTTGTCTTTAAGCTCTTTTCCAGCCCTCTCATCAAGAAAAGATTGCCGAGCAAACTTGGTTTCATTCATGCTCGTAAGCGTATATAAATAACCATCTAGCCAGTGTAAGTTTAACCTTTTCCGGCCTGATTGGACTACCAACGGTAAAGAAGTCTCAGATCCCCCAAAAAGGGTGGGAGAGCTCTCCTATGTACACTTTTATCATTTTTCGGGCACAGGAGGCTATCAACGAAAAAGAGACCCCACTAGATTCTTCTTCATGCTTTCAGACTCTCTAAAATTGAAAGCACCATCGATCCTTTACTCTCTCGAGCTCGCTAAAAATCCACGCAATTGTGTCATAATGGTGTCTTTAGGCGTCACCCCATATATTACAGTTCAGTAGCATTCCCCCATTGGGATTTAGTTGTTCATAGTATTCTGCGATGAGTCTTCCTTGGATCCCCTGGATATCAAAAGTCTAAGTTACCTCCCCTCCCACCAAGTATTTCCCATTTGCAGTCACAATCCCGGTATCACAGCTATGATCCCTCTCCCGTGAGTCTGTTTCATTTGCTGCAAGGTCAACCTTGTCATCATTACTCTAAATAAAGGAAGTGTGAGTCTCCCATGATTCCCTACCCATGTTCCTCCACTCAATGTGTCAGTCCCCAAATTGGCCCACATATTTGGTTATCCCCCTCATGCTTTGGGTTAAAGAAACATTATCGCCTTGGTCAGTTACAGGTCTTCCTTTGTTGACGACAACACATCTATTCCAGAGGATAGACCCAAAGGTCCCTATATCCTGGTTTCATTAACCTTATTGATGAGTTCCTTTGACAACTTGAGAGGAGTCATTAGTGCCTCTCGGTATGGTTGTGTCTCACGTGCTCGACTTCAGCTACATCATCGTACCATTGAGATTTGTACAGGGTATCGGTTCGTACAGTATTTGGTAGAAGACCTCGGTTGTCACCTGACTCTAGCACATTGGTGAGTCTATTAAGGGACTCAGACAAGTTCTTGTCCCTTGTGATTTTCGGGTTGCGTTGGAAACAATGTTCAGAAGCTCCCAAAGCAATGCTTCTGTATAGATCCATAATTGATGCAGCTTATTGTACCACAAAGACTCTGACTCTCAATCAATGACTCCTAACAGTTATGTCAACTTCCAGATTCAGCAGAACATCAGTTGTGAAGTTATAGCATTCCATGTGAATGACATGGGTCCCATGTATCAGTTCTTTAGATCAGCATTATATTATTCCTCTCAGTGAGGCCACCATTATGTAACAACAGTTGTATATGATCGGCTCCTGTATTCTAGAGCCTTGATCCGATTATTTATTCTTTTGAAATCGTTACAAACATGGGTATGCCCGCCTCGTCCATATACATGTCACATATTCTTTGTATCCCACCCATTGATGGAAACCAACATTAATACAAAAAACCAAAAGCCACAGTGTCTCGAACGAGGAAGCACCGCTTCTTCGCAAGTCTCTCCACTATCCCCAAGTTCCTATGATGTTCGTCGGCCATACAATGAGCTCTTGCCCTCACACATCAGGGGGCAATTTGTTAACGCAAAAAGTTGTTCAACTAGCTCTTCACTGCTTACACCACATACAAACATCCATTTCCCAACATTTTTCCCTCATTTTTGACCTCCGCACCTATGTTTTAACATTACTCTCTAAAAAAACTCAAAAATATTAAAAATGGCTTCAGAACCCCACAAAAGAGCTAAAAAGCTCACAAAGGGGCTAAAACCCCCACAATATCTAAAAAACAACAAAAAGGGGCTTAAAACTCTAATTAGGGTCCAAAACCATAAATGAAAGAAAATGACATATACAAAATTAAAAAAAAAAAAAACAAAAACAAACAAACAAACTATAAATAAAGGGTGGAGGTCCCCATCACAACATGACATATTCCTTNGCATGAGTACTTTGAGACGCCATCACTTTCAAACTACTCATCTCAAGTCACCAAACATTCCATTTGCCCCACTTGCTCCCCATTTTGTATGTTGAGTCAACCTCCATACTACCCAAACCTGTGAAGAAGCGGTACCATTTTGAGTCAGGGCACGGTGGCCCCCTTTCAAGTAAATCGGAAGGTATAACAGTCTCATTGTTTTTTATTAGTTGTGTAGATTGTTTGTAGTTGTTTATTTGTGTTGCTAATAATTTGTTTTGCAGCTAGCTCTTCCATTTCGAACTCTACCCTTTAGTCCCTTTGACGGAAAAGAGGTGCATTTGCACGTAGTCGAGGTTTTTACCCAGCTAGAGCTCTAGCACCTTTACTAGCACGATGCCACTTCCCATTACCATCAACATATGTAAGTGTTGTACGTTTGTCGACCGAATTAAAAGGTAAGAAATGGACTTCAGTAACCCCTGCTCGAGCCTGTAGCAGAGCATCAAAAAAAAATTAGACTCCAATTTGAAGAGCACGCTTGGTCATATCAAGAACACCCAAAAAGACAACAATTGACACAAAACACCTCTTTTGGACCTGCTAACATTTCAACAATAGCAGCATCAATTGCATCTTGATTTTCAGTTCTAGAAGCTCTAGCTGCAAGTAAAACTACGTAGTCTGTCCATATCTTTGACAAATACCTGTATTGTATTCAAAACTCGATAGTTTATTGATATCTTCTATATAGATGTTATGGAAAAAAAATATGGGTTCTCCTAAAAATGTTATTAGGTTTCTATGCATTGACCTATGGTCCTCGCTAATCCAAGAGGGAAATCACCCATGCTGCACAATGCCAACAAGCAACACAAAATACAGCTATATTGGGAAGATAGAGCTTTAAGGATGTTAAGAAATATCACCTCGATAAGATCTTTATCAACACTCAGCTTATTGAGTGCAAATGTTCCAATCTTATCACTACAAAGCACTTCCATCTATGCGATTTCTTCAATGGCAGTCATTATTTTTGTAATAGCCCCCTGTATGTTGCATCATGTAGTCAAACATTATAAGCTTAAAAGTAAATAGTTTGATACACTGGTTAAAGTGCTCCTTCAAAGAAGAACAAGCAATCAGCCAATACAGCAATAATACCTTTCGAGAGAGCCGGTGGGAGCCGATTGACATTGTTACGAATAACATAATAGACATGGAAATAGGAATCCCACCGATCAACAGAACCAGAAGATTGTTTAATCCATCCCTGTATTTCTATGTTGGATGGGATACATGACAACAATCTCTACTACCATTCCAATTGCAATGGAGCAAATACAAAAGTTTCCAATGGCCATAAGAACCTGCTTTAGTATAGAGAAGATGTTGTTAGCCCTAGTGCAAGAAAAGCTTAGGTACAACACAATTCTTGGATGGGGATTTTCAACTTATCAAAAAAATAATAGTTTTCATAGCACCAGTCTACCCAACGGAGTGCACAAATTATTAGAAATCAAGCACAAGCATCCATACAAACCTTTTGAAAATGCCCAACATTGTTGGTGGAACTTACCAAATGCGCAGCCTTTCCAAAAAATGTGTGAACTCTCGTTGCAATAACAACTACCTCAATTTCTCCCAGCTTACAAGTAGACCCTGAAAACACTTCATCCCCGGGGTTCCTTGTCACATGAAGCAACTCACCAGTCAGAGGAGACTGGTCAATCTTTAAAGGATCGTCTTCAAGGAGACGGGCGTCAGCAGGAACAATGTCCCCTAGTTTGATACTGATGATATCACCTGGGACAAGAATAATCGCGTCTTGTTCTTTCCATCTGCCATCACGAAGGACCTACAGAACAATTCCACCATAGGTAATTATACAGATAGTAAGATAGGCAAAAACAGTAGAAGTTGTTATAGACAAAATAAACTTCCAAAGTACATGTTTGAATACCTTGGTCTTTGGTGCAAAGACCTGCCATGAGGGCAACTGCTGCATTTCCGGCATTGTTTTCTTCTATGAAACTGAGGGTGGAATTAATGACAAGCAACACAATGATACCAAGGAAATCTTGCCAATTTGGAGGCTTATTCTGCAACGCGGTGTAACAATATGAGAAAAAACAGAATACAAATACTTCTTCGGGAACTAAAAATACAATATTCATCAGGAATAATACTCACATCTCCATTTGCTAAGGCAATTGTCATTATCGCAACTATCTCCATCACCCATGACAGAGGATTCCACATAAACCTCGAGAATTTCAATACCTTGCTCTCCTGTAAAAGTTCTTGGCCATAGCAAATAGTCAATTTTATGTTTTATAGGCAACCATACGAGTTTCAGCCGAAAGAACCTTAGAGATTCAGCGGAGAAAGAATGCCCCAAGGGAGACCTGTTCCCATCAACTATCCCAGGGACTGGTTGACCTCCTTTTCTATCGCTTTTGCCTTTACGTGGACTAGCCCTTGAATGCCTCGGCATAGATGGGTACTGGAGCAAGAACCCACCACTACGAAAGAAATTACATGTCAACCTTTGAGAGAAATAACTTGTCAACCATTTAGAGGAGTGGAAGCTACTTTGTTGTAGCGGACCAACCAGCCAAGCACAACAGAGATAATAAGAATGTTTGTCTCCATCACCCATAACCAGACCAAATTCTACACAAAATCCTGAACCTAAATGAAATGAGCAAAGCTAAAGCTACTCGACCGCAAGGAAGCTTGCTAAATGGAACCTACAGTGATAACCTTAGAAAAATCGTCGTTGTATTGACCAAATGATGTTTCGTATCGTTGGAATGAATGAACCCTTCCTCGAGTTCAGCACACAATAAATACAGTGGAGACAGAAGTCGGTTCAACGCCATTTGGTGCATGCATTAAATATCCATACCTTGATCCATGTAACTCAATGAGGGCGAGAGCTAACGACGGAGCTGCAGAGTCTTAAAGACTCTGTCAGCTCATGGGTATCTATGAACCCATGCCATGGAGCTCCTAACACATGCATTTTCTGGGCGATGTACCTTTCCAGCAGCGGTAGCGTACGTATCTTCATGAGAATCCTTCCATATAACGACGTCAACTCACCATTAACCATTAATAAATTTGCTAGAGGTCGCTGGCCTGGCGGGTTCGGTTCGTTTCCCTCTTGGAACCATTTATGCAGCTAACGGTCTCGGTTCTTTTGTGCCTCCACCCCATTTCTGCAGCTCATGGTCTAGCCTTCCTTTTAACTATGCATATATGGACTTTGCTGGCAATGGAATGATCAGAGAGTACACACTGTTTCTTGCAAATTTTGTTACTGGTAAAAATTCATGCAATCAGAAATCGCTGGTGTTTAACGATTCGCAAGGGCAAAAATGTTGACCGTGAAGTTCTTAAAAAAAATGAAAAAAAATCAGAAATCACCCATTTCTTGAGTAGCAAAATGTTGACCTGTAATGAATCAAGACAACTGCAGTATTTTAAAATTATGATAAAGTATATTGCAGACAGATGTAAAGGTCTCTATCAAAAAAATTGATGGCATTTAACCACATATATTTTTATAACAGTGAAAAGAAGATTGAAGAGCATGCAGACCATTAACTGTTGCTGTAACATATTAATATGTAATAGCCTTACCTAATCCAAAGACATATTGTATCTCTTGATCTTACAAGAGTAAACTACAAATTTCAAGTTAGATTTCAAATTAAAATGATTGAAATGCATACGTTGTTCTTAAGCACAATGGCTTCATTCATATTTATGTACAGACTATGCCTCAAGAGTTTCTTTGTGATTTGTATCTCTTTAACTTACAAGAGTAAACTACAAATTTCAAATTAAAATGATTGAAATGCACAGGCTGTTTTTAAGCATAATGGTTGCATTCATATTTTTGTACAGACTATTTCTTTGGATTAGGCATTCATATTTCTTTGGATTAGGTAAGACTATTACATATTAATATGTTACAGCAACAGTTAATGGTCTGCATGCTCTTCAATCTTCTTTTCACTGTTATAAAAATATATGTGGTTAAATGCCATCAATTTTTTTGACAGAGACCTTTACATCTGTTTGCAATATACTTTATCATAGTTTTAGAATACTGCAGTTGTCTTGATTCATTACAGGTCAACATTTTGCTAGTCAGGAAATGGGTGATTTCTGATTTTTTTTTCATTTTTTTTAAGAACTTCACGGTCAACATTTTTGCCCTTGTGAATCGTTAAACACCAGCGATTTCTGATTGCATGAATTTTTACCAGTAACAAAATTTGCAAGAAACAATGTGTACTCTCTGATCATTCAATTGCCAGCGAAGTCCATATATGCACAGTTAAAAGGAAGGCTAGACCATGAGCTGCAGAAATGGGGTGGAGGCACAAAAGAAAGACCGTTAGCTGCATAAATGGTTCCAAGATGGAAGCGAACCGAACCCGCCATGCCAGCGACCTCTAGCAAATTTATTAATGGTTAATGGTGAGTTGACGTCGTTATATGGACGGATTCTCATGAAGGTACGTACGCTACCGCTGCTGGAAAATGCATGTGTTAGGAGCTCCATGACATGGGTTCATGCATACCCATGAGCTGACAGATAGCCTCTGCACATGGAGGGAAAAAACGCGCTCGAGGGCGCCCCTGAGCTCAATTTTCGGGCATTTCCTTCAGACCCACCTACAGCCGAGGGCGCCCCGATGCTTTCTGACACTTGCCTAGGATTTGATAGTTAAATTGTACTATGATGTGATTTAATTCAATCCTTATCGTTAATTTTATCCTGCTTTGACGGATCGTCGTTAAAATTTCAAATTTTTTTTATGATCTTGAACAGCGCTCAGTCCCACTGTTTATGTAATGTGCGCAAACCAAGGATTCTAGCCCTGGTTACGTCAACCTGCATAGAGCCCAGGGTCCGGTTGTTTCGCTCCATGTGCGGAGCCTAAGAGTCTTTAAGACTCTGCAGCTCGGTCGTTAGCTCTTGCCCTCAATGAGCTCCAGCAAAAAATACAGTGAAGCTGGAGGCCGGTTCAACGCCATTTGGCGCATGTATTAAATCTCTATACCTTGATCCATGTTCCATGTGACTCAATACTTTCGTCACCCCCAGCCGACAATGTTGAAAGCTTGCAAACGTCATTTGGTGTTGACCAATAAAATGTTCGATAAATTGATAATTTATTTTTATTTTTTTTGGGCTAATATTGAACATTAGTTTTTTTAGAAAATTTTAATAAAAGTACAGATTGATTTATTGATAATTTATTTTTATTTTCTTTAGGCTAATATTGAACATTTGTTTTTTTGGAAAATTTTAATAAAAGTACAGATTGATTTATAGCAATGACCCATTCATGTATATCTTTGCTGCGCAGCTGAGACATAATAAATCATCTCTAAAAAAATTGCCTTTCCAGGGGTTTTGATTCAATGGACTATGGGAGAGTCGGGACTCAGAGTCTGCCCAAGTGCCCCTAAATAGTTCGATCATGGATGAGGATCTTGGTCCCAATCGACACGGACCACGGTGGGAAACTAGGATGCCTAGTGTCAAGTTCAACTCGATGATTCAGGGTTATGACTCGAGATTCGATGTTCACTTTCAAAGAATTTAATGACATTGGCATGCATTACTGATCCACCAACTTCATTAAATCTTGGTATGAGATGATGCCACCTGCCAACTCGATTTTCCATCTGTCATCTTATTGTTCATCGAGTCACGTGATCTCGCAACTTATAAGTCACTTGAGTATTTGAGTATATGATGTGAAATTAAATTCTCATATGAGTCGTATCTATGGATGGTGAATTGGTTTGATAACCCTCTATTGTCAAGGCTCTGCAAGGAAAAACTAATGGTGTTGTTTTTTGGGTTACAACTTACAAGTTGTAATTTACAATGTATTGAGCAATCTTTTCTATATTTGAACCTATCCTAGTCCAATGGGTATGTAAGTTTCCAGACCAAGGTTTCACCCAGTGCTAGACATTTCTATTATGACCACCACAAGACAGGGATGACGAATCTTTGGTAGAAGGATAGCAGCACACTGCCCTTTGTTTGTGCTCATGAATCATATCCTATACTAGTTAGTCCAGGATTCTAGGATTTATTCCAATTTCCATTCATTTACTCAGGTCAGAATCATTCGAATTAGCACTCCCAGTCTCTCACTGTCCACCTAGGCCGCTTAGTCTACCTGTATCATTGGAGGAAGGGGGTTAGGCAGTAGAGACAAAGGTGATTGGAATGGAGGGCCATCCAGAGAGAAGGGTTGTACAATATGCATATAGTCAAATCTAAACAAAACGAAAGAATTTGTCATATGCCTAACTGAATATTATCATTACTTAATCTGTCGGGATTCTTATGCGGTAACTCTTGCGCTTGAGCTGTTTATGAGGGTTTCTTATGTCGACAATGTCTACGATTTGGAGAGGCTTGTTTCCATCATTATACCACCAATGAATTGGTCCTACAAATATCGCTATTGCGTCTCCCCTCCTCACTCACCTCATATTTTGACTTGAGTCTTCTTCTTCTTCTTCCTCTTCCTCCCGTGGGCTCTCTGATCTATGCCATGAGTGCCCTCATAATGAAGAATGATCTCTAAAAGTCTCTGGAGACCTCAAAAAAACAATACCCAGTTTTCCCTCACTTGCACAGATATATCTATGTTATGTAGATGCAATTATAAAATGGTTTTTTTTGTAATCATGTGAAATACAAAAACATGCATTCTCCTACCTCGAGCAAGGTAAACCAACTCTGGAGTGCCGAGATATTGTGGAATTTAGATGGCGTTGCTTCCAATCATCTTTCTGTAGAAGGAAACCATTTCACATTCTATTTCCTCGTTGTCTTCTACGGTGGACAACTCGAAGGTTCCAACTTTGTCACAGGTAGGAGCAAGAGAACCAAAGGTATAACGTTGAGTAGGCTGGATTGAGCTTCCCTGAACTTAAAGAGACTGGCGAAGTTTGTGGAGCAAAAAAAACATTATTTTTGGTTTACAAGTATAGGACAGTCGGAGGTCGGGACTAAGACTCTCAACTCTCCAATTCTATGCTTCAGTCTCCCTAACTTCTATTTCCTCTAAAAGATTATGAAGAGCTAAGCTGTTGACTTGGTTGTCGTGAATTTACAGGTATGTATAGCATTTTGCACTTGTGTAACATTTTATATGTGGATAAAAGTTAAATGTGTTGCTTGTTGGAATTCCTTTTGGTTCTATAAATATAAGGGTTTAAAATTTCTCCATCCAAAATGTTGTTTGAAATTTGTAATGTATTATGTGACCGTGTGTCCTCCAGACTAAGTCTCGAATACTCAATAGATGTAACTTTAAAAAACCCAATATTTAAATGAAATCAAAACCAAAATAGTGTATGCCTAGGACCACAACTTTGTTTGGACAGAGGAGCAAGAAGAAAGAGCCTTGTATTTGAGTTCCAAATCTGTCAATGTTATTTATCTGTCGTGAATTGTAAACATTAGGTTGAAAGAAAGAACAATATTTTTGAATTATTCCAATTTCCTTAATGAAATCCATAGGTTGAAAGGATAAAATATTTAACAACCGGCGCTGTAAATGTTGTAGACTCCGACCCCTTCGTTTTCCTGTCATCCTTCTAATAATGGAAACAAGAAGTACAAATTGTCTACCGATATATCTAAACAAGGGAATCCCTCGACGAACATTCATGAAGGAGGGACTGGGAGTGCAGTGAGCTAGAAAAGAACATGATTTCAACATCTTCGTTGTCGCAAGCCTCTCAAATGTGTGTTTATGATTCGTCTTCCTTATTGACTATGGCAAACACTAGACACCCAACTTGTAGTGATATTTGTTGGAGAATTTTAAGTTCTTCCTTATAGTGGACTAATAAATACTTAACCTTTTCAATAGGACTGATAAACTTGATATAGATTGGAGGGACTATACATAATCTACCTAAAATTGGGGCTTTTGTTTGATCACTTTGAATTGGGGTATAAACTCGATATACATTGGAGGGACTATCCATAATCCACCTAAAATTGGGGGTTTTGTTTGATCACTTTGAATTGAGCATCTAGGGAGGACATGATTCAATTCTAAAAATAACCGTTGAATTTAGGGTATCACATTCTGGGTTTTTTCTTTTAGGTAGGCCCAATCACACTTGACCAATAGAGCCACCATCAAGCAGAATCAATCCTCCATTCAAAGGTGCTTCCAGATTCCAATGCCTTATTTTTTCAACGACCTAACAACCGAGTATTTCATCGGCCCGACAGAGTTGTCCATTATCTAAGTTAAAAAAAATATATTCTCCAAGGACCAGGAGAGTAGAGACTGCTTTAGATATGTATGAACTCTCATTAGCTAAAATAATAATGATTTTGTATCCACGCATGTGTCTTCATATTTGTATGAGATCTTTCTCCATGACATGAATGGCGAAATATGTCTCAACGGTTTCTAATGTGAATCGTGTGAGATCCATAGAGATGTGAATTACAGGTTTCCACACAATAATCGAGTGTGCAATATAGTCATCTCGTGTGGGCTCTGTGAGGTTAAATAAATAGTTGTTGCTCCTAAAACATTTAGGTGTTGACAATGATTTTCTTTTTATTTCTGATTTACAATTAGTTTGTGTGCATCTGAAAGCCATAAACGATAATAGAACAAAAAAAGATCAAAAGTTTAAAATACTTGATATTTGTTGGAGAATGTGAAGTGTTTCCGTAAAATTACTAGGATAAGATGTCAATATTGGAGAGACTTGTTTATTTATTTATTTCCAATTTCTAGGATTTATATAATTAAGGGTATAGAAGGCATTTACTTTATGAGGATATCCCCTACATTAGGGAGTCCACATGGATAAGAACGTGCAATGTATGCATTGGATGTAAACCATTTCAATTTGTATTGACTTTGGTTCTTTCTTTGTGCTCCCTCCCTTACTACAATCTACCTGCTCACCTACTCTTGCATATGTCATGGATAGATAGATTTGTTCTTGAAGAGATAGACTGAGTCATTATAGGCACTATGGGCATTACAACTCAATTTCAATACATTGTAGGAACTGCATGCGCTGAAAGCAATATATAGGGAGAGGAGAGTTTGTTATTACATAAGTAAGATAACTTGTCTTTCATGGTGCATTTCACCTAGAGGGGTATATCTCTCTCTTACTATTGTGACTAGTCTCAATGACTATTCCTTTGGGGTACACACTTATTGTTTCAAAATGATTTTATTTTCATTTCCAATTTCCAATAAGTTTGTGCACATTTGAAATTGACCATAAACTATAATAGACAAAAAAAATTACCTTTGAATATGAAAATAATAAAAGAGATGAATTGCTTTAAAACAAAAAAATGTTTTTTAACCATAACTGAAATGATTTACATTGTTCAAAGTGATTCCTCTCTTCAATTATTGCATTGTTCTTTAATTAAATCCAGGTTGAATTTTATTAAAAAAAGATTAGATAGCAATACAAGATTAAGTTGTAGTTGATTAATCTTAACGTTGTATTTATTTATATTAGAATTATGTCTTTTAGGTTGTACTGGAGTAAATGAGATATGATAATTTAGGTTACTTTTTTACATTAAATACTTCCTAGGTTATGGCCAATAACTCACTAATTATTAAAAATTTCTCTTAAATTATTCTTTTATATAAAAATCTGTAGTATTTCTAGGTTAGAATTAGACATTACATTTAGTTCTATATATATATATTTTTTTAAAGTTAAGTAATTCACAATTTATTCATTAAGAAAAATATTTGATATTAATAAATTTCATTTAGACTTATATTCTATTTTAAGTTTAGAATCATTTTAGCAATTTAGGGTGTTTCTTTTAATCACAACTTAGACTTCTTTATTATCTAGCTTAACATTTGTAGGGTTTGGGTTTGGTCTTAGTTATATAATGGACATTATCTATTTCCTAGTTTTCTCTTGAAACGTGTTTTTAAAGATATATTAATAAATCTTTATTTGTTACTCAACTCGAATCATTGCCGACCATTACCTTGCGTACCACTCCTCAAACCTATCAAACCAGAATTTAAGAGAAGAGATTGTAAATATGTTTTTTTGTCAAAATGACATTTTTGAGTCATGTAAGGTTCACAAAGAGATTACAGTATATAATAGGGCCTTGTTTTTTGTCTAACCTTTTTACATAAATTTAAGATGGAATTTTGAAAAGATAATTGTTGAAGCCCTCTCAAACTCCTTCTCGTGTGAGATCCAGATACTAGTAAGATCTACATTGAAGTTTGAAGGATACATTTTCAATGTGTTTGAATAATAAGTATATGCACTAAGTTTTGAAAAGAGAAATGGGAATCTGTATCAATCCCTCTCATTTGACATCTAGATGTTAGTAGACTCAAGACTAAAGTTTGAAGGATAAATTTTCAAGTGTTCTAATACTTAGGTTTATTATGGTGAAGACAATGCTTAGGGATTAGGTGGAGTTTGAAATTAAATGGCTAGTTACTCACTAATTGGGTCCATATGGACAAACATATAAATTAGCTTTGTGATGGTATTTGTAACTTTTTTTGCGTGGATTGGAAAAAACTTCATGTAATGTAAAATGTCATGGAAAAGTTACTCTTCTATTTTTTTTACTTTTATGTTGTTCCCTTAAACCATTGGTTATGGTAATGATCAAGTGGTCACAACAAGGATCAACAATTTTAAATCTCATAGGGATGTACAATGTCAGAAGTATAATAGTTTTAGGAATATACCTTGGCACTCGACAAAAATCATCATTTTAGTTTTTATTATTAATGTTAGGGATCTGATGATTGATCTCTTTTGGCCTTATAATATAGCACTTATAGTAGTGAAGATCTTCTCAAAACAATTCTAGACACAAACAAGCTTTGGTACCTCATGAGGCTACTTTCATCCCCAATTTCGTATTATGCATTCAGATAAGGTTGTTAGTAGTTCTTCACTACTCAATCACTTTGGCATGATATGAAAAATACATTTCCCCTCACAAAATAAATAGAGGCCAAAAAAAATGCAATACAAAAAACCAGTACTCCTAATGGTTCTCGCTATGTTCACATTAATTAACAGAACAAGTGCACCAATCTCTTTCTAAATGGTCTTTTTTCCAATCTCATCTTTGATTAAGGGTACATTTTCGTCACTCTCAACCTTTATTTTAGTCTCTCCTCCTCTAATCTAACTCTTGGACGTGATAAATCCCCAATAAAAAGAATTTGGACGTGATAAATCATAATATACATGTTTTACTTCACTAATTCTATGTAAAAGTTGCACCACTTGGGATCTCTTCTCATTATCATTTTTTTTTCTATACATTGTTTTTAATAAATAATGAAATTTTGTTATACACTTCCGGTTTCAAATGAAAAAAATAATTTATTTTTACATGTCAACCGTTCAATTTCTTACAACCCTTCAAAGTGAAATGGGACCCTGCCCTTCAAATTTGATCCCTGCTACCTATAAACTTTGACTTGCCTACCTTTATGTATTCACCACACAAATTATAAATAAATCATCGTACAACACAATTTAACTAATAATAAACTTTAACTACCTCTAAATTAAATTATAAGTTTTCATATCTACCTATGAACTAAAATACAATTTTTCACACCCAACGTTCAAATCAAATTTTTGAAAAAACAAATCAATAAGTATGAGCTGTTATATAACACTCGTACACTGCCAAGTCACCGTACAGTCGGTAATCCCAAAACTGAAGAACGTTGTACACTGAGAAGACAACATACCCATCAATCTAGAACTGACAGGCGGCATCATTTCACTTTAATAGTCTACCAGAAAGTGCTAACGTGTTAAAGACACAAAAAAGTTATGATTGAGCAATATGTGCCAAATTTTTATCGTGTAATGAATCACACTATTGTACGAATCAAATTACAGGAGACCAGAAATAAAGCATATATCACTCCAGAGTCCAAACTTTTGAAAGGCTTCGCCTAAGCGTTCGACGAATTTTACCGTTTTTGGCATCATTTTTCGGTACGAATTCAACGGAATCGTAATTTGAATTAATTTTTAAAATCAGTTTAAACTTAAGACTTGCATAATCTGAGTGTATTGGGGGGTTTAGGGATTTGCATAAATCTTTAAACTCTGTTTAAAGATAACACTTGCATAATCTGATATCTTGGGATATTTAGGGTATTTGAATAAGTTAAATTCATTTATGTCTTCATAATTTGACCACCACACAATTCGGATTTTTTTTAAATTTAATCATCGAATTTCAATCAAAATTCTGAAATTCTTAGACTTGTCCATTTTGTTGAAATATTGTTTGGCCGAAAGCAATCAAATCTACAATTTTAAGAAGGGTAGTTTTTTTGTGAAAAAAGGTTTGTATTTTTCTTTCTTTTTTTTCAAAATTTTACAATTTTGGTATTCTTGGACCAAAATCTGGGATAGAGATTTATGATCAAAATTCCAAAAGATAAAACTACTAACTTCCAACAATATCCCTTGATTTCCATCGAAGGGATGAAATCACAACTTCCAGCAAAATAATTAGCGACTTATCTACAAGAGACTTTAACTATTGACCGACTTCTCAAGACAAATTTTGTAGCGACAATGTCCACCAGGATTATTTTTTAACTTCAATTCACATTAGCAAATATAACAAGCTACTCGAATATATTGTGTATTGTAGTGATAATGAACAGTCCTGTAAAACTCAAATTATATTTTAACTTGCTATGCACATGAGCACATATAACAAGATATTATCAAAAGTTCCTGAAAACTTTTGCTAAACAAATTCAATATTTATCAAGTTGTGCTCTGCAACAACAATAAACATATAACAGCTAAGGCACACTTAATAAAACAGAAGACTACAGAATGTTAATGTAATTTACACATATCATAGACATAATTAGATAACTATCCAGTTATGATGAACTAATCAGTCCTATTCTATGCAAGTTACACATACCAAAGACAAAATAGACAACTATCCAGTTATGATGAATAAATCAATCTTATTTCTAGAATTTCTATGTTAAATACCAGTGTCCAGTAGCGAGATAGTTAGGTCCTCGCTTCAATAAATCAGGAGAATCAAAACTGACCTGTAGCCAGCCATACGTTACAATCTGTGATTGCCCCAGACATCACAGCTTTTCCAGACAACGAAATTTAAGACATCAAACAAGCACCATCAACTCCAAAAAGCTCCATTAATCTAACAGTAGTAACGATACAGTCAGCCAAGTAATGGCTTCTCTTACTTCCTTGCATATATGACAAAGGAAGGCAAAAATCTGCCCTTATTGTAAAGAAATAAATGCCAGATCAATTGAATAAATATGCACAATGTTGACATCTTTCACAAACAGGTTGTAGAACCCATGAGTTCTGTTGTGATTGCCTAAAAAATCTTTGACCACTTGTAAGGAAAATTTCACCAACTGAAAGTATAACTGTCTACTTCACTAAGGCATCAAAGAATACTTTGATAACAATAAACTACAGAGGGCAAGCCTTTGCTTGTCGAGATTTGGCACCACCCTTGGACCTGCACTAATATTCTTTGTTTACCTGGCAGGACTTGCAGAAACTGCCCTTTTTCCCACAATCTACAAATCTCATAGTACACTGCTATTGTTGAGTTCTCACATTTTATGATGACTCAACAATCCGTTATGTTGTCCAAAGCAGAAAACTGAATATTTTGTGACATGAAATTCTGGACAGCTCTGAAGTGACATATGGAGTCCACATCCCTTCAAACCTTAATAATCACTACAGTCTAAGCCACATTCTTCCAACACAGGTCCATTTGACTTACTCAAGAATGGATTAATCCTAACCCAGACAAGTGAGAAGACGGAAGCAAGAAGAATGGACCATACAATAACAATTGTAGGAGTGCGATTCTGTTGCCCCATCAAACCTTTCAGGAAAGGATATAGGTGCACAATCACCCAGAATGCAAAGAACATTTTCCCAAACAGAGGACCCCAAGAATCATAACCATTGTTAATGGCATCAGATATTCCAGCAGCCACACCAATAATATTAATTACAAGTAATGTTGTTGGGGGAATTAATAAATTCGTCCACTTGAATAAATAAAGTTCTGAAAACTCTCCATCATCTCCACCTTTAGATGTTACAGTAAAATTTGTGTCTACACCAGCAAGTACCTTTAGCAATCCTTGAAAGAGAGCAAAAAGATGAGCTGACACACCCCCAATCACCCAAAACTGCTCATTTCTCCACCAATCATCAATGCCAACCCCACTCCATCGCATCTCCAAAACACCAGTTGTAATGATACACACGAAGAGAGCAATAAACCACAAACTAGCATAATTGCTAATCTGCAGACAGAAGTGAGTGTCATCAATACATATTAGGACGCTGACACATTTTGAATATACTAACAACAAAGAAAGATACCAAAAAATAAAACATTATCAATGCTATCTCAAATCCAAAAATTCCACTCATGGTAAGGCCTATGTACCTCTGGAATTATAAATTTTCCAGTGAGCAAGCATATAGCAGGCAAGGTGCAATAAGCCAACAAGGGTAAGGATGTCCATGGATACACAGTTGCATTTATATATGATAGCCTTTCCAACCATTTCAACCCGCCTCCATATCCATACCAAATGGGGCAATGCTTGCTCAGGAAAATTTCTACTGATCCAAGAGCCCAACGCAACACCTGATGGAGACGATCTGAGAGATTAATTGGAGCAGATCCCTTGAATGCTGGTCTTGAAGGGATACAGTAAATAGAACGCCATCCATGGCAATGCATTTTGAAACCAGTCAAAATATCCTCTGTGACTGAACCATATATCCACCCGACCTAAAGCCAGAGATCAGCAACCATGGTCAGTTTCCCATCATAAACATAAGAAACTTGCATAATTTTAAATCAACCTGACCACTTCGAAAAGAATTGACATGATGAACATCTAATATAAGAATTCATATCTTAATTCCAGTAAAATTTTCAATGAAAATGAAAGCACGTAATTAAATTGAAACCTCTCAAAGTTTCTTAATCAATCGTGCTACATTGCCACTGTATCTCATAACAAAATTATTGAACACAACTCTGTGGAAAGTAGAAACATGTGCAGTTCATGGTGGTGAACACATGGGTACCATACCAAAGCAAACTGAATTTTTCTCAAACCCCAAAAGGTAAACATAGATGACTAAGTGCCATAGCACATCCAAAGAAAGATGAAGCTGAAGTCATAAGCAAGGAGCTGTGAGGATAAGACTGGAATTAATTAATAGCACAATATAATCAGATATTCAATAATTAAAGAAGAAAATAAAATACACAGAGTTTGAAGCATGGAAAAGCAAGAACAAGTTTCGCATGCATATAGACACCCAAGACGCAAGACTTTAAATTCCAATCTACACAAGGAATATATATCAAATTTATAGACCTCGAGTTGTTTTCTATATTGATCTCCACTACGCTAATCGATGCTAAGGGGAAGGGAAACCTACATCATTATTTAGAATTTCAGACCTCACCTTTAATATGAGTTAGCACAAACATGACCTTTGCAATATTAGCAGACTTTTACCACCAATGATAGTTTATTATTTTACAAGTTTATGAAAGTCTAAAGACCTCACAACTTACGAACCTGAATCTTCTTCAACGATTGTTGTCCAAGCTTGAAGAAAGCTTGATGTTACAATGAAAATACATTACCAACGTAAAGGATGACTAGGAAATTAGGAATGAGAAAGCTTCATGATACAAATAATATAGTTTGGTGAAATTAAGGATGAGGTAAAGGAGGGCTAGGACAGGCAAAATATCTTCAAAACAATGTTAAGCTGTGTCAATTGATAATTTGGTGAACATCAAAAAGGTTCAAAAGTTGACCTTGATGTGCAATCCTTAATGATATCCTCCTCTAGAAGGCTTCACATTTAAAAAGATTTCACGTTTTAAAACAATATTGTTATGTTCCTTCAACATTAACACTAAAAAAGATAGGGTAGATTGACCAAGTACCCAGGGATAAATGTCATTTTGAGGAGGATCTTAGCATTTTGATTATAATGTTACTAATAACGGTGACACTAACAAATATAAAGTGCACGTAAATGGCAAGGGGTTAAACCATGGGTTGTCAAGATGGGGGGTGGGAAACGAGTTTCCGTAACAGCTGGAAGTTCCCCTCAAATTTTAGGGGATGGTAAAATGGGGGCAACAAAAATATTAAAAATATTAAAATTCTTTTTTTATAGATGCTTTCAGTCAACATGTGCAAGCAGAACCTTCCAACATGGTATATTAGAATGAAGCTGCTTCAGTTAAGATGTTGTGGGGGGGGGCCGTATATGCTGTATATACCACCAAAGTCGCCAGGACTTGCACCTGTACCCAACACACATGAAATGTCTCTAGGGTTATTTGAATCTAGGGTTATTGGGACAGCAACCCCACTTCTCCAACCAACAATGCCACCAATGACAAGAAAATTAGATTCTTAAAATAAAACCAAGAAATATTCCAAACTCTCAAAATACACTACCTAGGAATTTCAAAAATAAAGTATAATACATCATACATACTAATCATTGTTTCAAGTTTCAACCTTCCATAAATAATAATATTAAAATCCTTAAAAAAAAGAGTTTATTAGATAAAAGCAGTTATGAATAATCCAAAATGACAAAATGCCTAAATTAGTATATCCAAACTCACAGTCCACTTCAAATCTCCAAAACAGAAAACTTCAGAACTTGAAGCTAAGAACCCTCCAAAGACAAAATAATGTGAACATATCCCTTTCTTGTTTGTTTTTGCACTTGGCAGGCCAACTACAGTTCTCTTCTTGCTTGCAAAAAATGTCAAATGGTTAAAAAAATGGTGAGGGTACATTTTTCTATTGTTGGCCTTGGAAGGTTAGATTTTTTCCTTGTTAGATTTGTTTTTCTTCATTTGCTAAGCTGGGCCCATAATGAATCACACCCTTGGCCAAGTAGCCACTAAAACAGCCCGGTTACAGACCTGTTTTAGTGCATGTTGTATCCCAGTAGACTAGGGGATAACCAAACATCCCTGGGACATCCCCATTTCTGGTAGCCAACCCTCCAGGGACACTGTCCCAGATCAAAAAGAGATATCTCCTACCCATCCCTAGGCACTCTGGGACATGGGAACCCCAGGGATGAATCCCCCAAGTGTAGATTCATCTCAACTCCAAATCAATTAATGTGTGTTAATGATTGGTATTTTTATCTTAATTTGGGTTTTTACATTAAATTTTTTTATATATCGACTAAGCACAGATGTTACACATCTCATCCATACCAAGCAGACACGTTTTTAGTTTTTTCAAAGTATTATATTGGGCCTATTTATGCCACGTCACATCAGCGTAAGGCAAACATTACAAATCTCCCTCATACTGGACTGTAGAATTCACCTCACTTCTCTCAGTGCAATAACTACAGAATTTACTCGGAGGACCACCACCTTTTAGAGCAATCATGTATCATATCAGCTTCATACTAGGTCAAAAGCTACCTAATCAAGCAAAATACAGATTGAGCCCATTTGAAAACAAAGAAATGGTAGCAAACTAATGATCTGTTAAAAAAGGACAAAATAGAGGAAACTGAATGTGTCAAAAATACACACTATTGGCCCCAAAAAAGATCGCAAATAGCAAGTTGCATTGATTTTTGACCTCTCAATAATATCAGCATTAAATATCATTTTCCTTACCAAAACATGGATGATAAAGTTGGAATGTTTATATAGTTTAAAATATTTTCATGTAATTGTTTTCGGAAGTGGCTTAAGTGATAATGAGCCAGACGTGAAACCTCTGCCCCCAATGTAAGGAAAGTCACAGGTTTGACTCTCTTCAATTCCTTCAAGGCAAGGTGCTTGGAGCTTTGGCACTGCCAGCTTTAAAATGGGTACCATCCTTGGAATGAAGAGAAGTGCCCAGGAGTTTCATGGGGAGTTATTTTTCGAATTTCAATAGAAAAAAGTGGCTATCCAAGAAGGTGATAAATAGGAAACCAGATTTATGAACTAACAAGGATTGTGCAAATGGTTTTATTCCCTTTGGCATTTCACAAAGGCACCTAGTACGTTTGTGCATTTAATTAATTGGGCAATCAGGAAATTTATGGACGAATGTCATTATGCCCACTAAATATTTTGCTGCTTAGTTAAAATTCAGAATGGAAGGGAATCATTTGATGCATTTAGAATTTTAGATATTGTATTTTGATGTTTTATGCAAGGAAAAATTGTATGCCATATCTAGAAAAGGAAACTTTTTCCATGGCATGCTAACCTATCAAGGCCTTGTGATTTATTGATGTGTTTTGAGTATAGAGAAAGTGAAGGTAAAAGCTATCCTTAAGTGGCCAGTAGATTAAAGAAACAAAAAAAAAAAAATAATAAACATCACTCAAAAGAGTTTTCATGGCTTAAGGTAAGTTCAACAAAAATTGTCATTTAAATGTTTATCTGTATTTGAGCCCCTCGTGCATGCTACAACAAGGGGAAGAAATTTGCCTGGGCAAGTGCAACTCAAGGGAGATTTGAGTTATCAAATAAAAACGCGATAAGAACTTCTCTTTGGTAGTGCCTGACTTTGCAGAAGTGTTTTTCATTGATCGTAAATCTTCAGGATTGGGTGCAAGAGGTGTGTTGAGTTGAGATGTCGTGCAAGTTGCATGCTATTGTGAAATTTTTAATGATAAGGATATATTTAACATAACCTGACAAACTTTAAATCATGCTTCTACCCTCAAAGTTTTAGAGGCATTACCTTTTGCCTGTAAAGAAATTTTGTTGTTAACTAATAGTAATCAGCAAGCACTAAAATCTATACACACTCTAAATCAGTTGAATCATAAGAATGCCAAATGTGTTATATATTTATTATTTGCAGAGATATACAAGTCTGGTGTAACAGTGTGAACTGTTCTTATGCCTTGGGTATAGGCTGAACTCACTATATTTGAGTTGTAACAAGTGTCAAGAAGAAATAATGTAGTTTGGTTTAATGACTTTAAAGAGTTGCACAAATATTTTGGCAAATTTGCCGAGGCATGTAGAACTCCTATTAATGTAGAGTTGCGCCCATATGTGTATTATTTTCTACTGCTAATTTCTTGTTTTGAGGAAAACACTATATATCGGCAAGGTAAATAAGGGAAATGTTCAAAAGAGCATCAAGGAATCACACAGTTAAAGCAATCACAAGCAAAGATACATACAAATGTGAAGCTTAAAACAAATAGACCATATGTGAATGTGATTTACCTCTTTTCCCCATTCCGTTTTATCTTCATAACCACAGCTTATAACATGAATGGCCTCGTTCAAAAGGGATGCAGGACTCGCATTTTTTGTCACACCACCATTCTCCAAAAGAGTAGATGAAACAAATACAGGTGACTGCCCAAATCTCTTTTCAAAATTCTTTTGAGACATCAATGATGATTTTTCACTGTCTACCCCTGCAGCAGAAAAAACTTAATATTGATTAAGGATCCTTGGATGGACCTAAAATACTCAGCCCAAGCTACCAAATGCAATAAACATATACCTTCAACTCCCTCTTCTATGTCCTCCAAATTATATATAGGAACAGAGGTATCATTGCGCTTCGATTTCTTCTTCTTCTTCTCTTGCTTGGGTTTTGTTTTCCTGTTTTTCTTCCGCGACGAACAGCAGCACCATTTTGGCAAGCAGTTGCATGTCCTTCTAGGGGCCCTTTCCTTTGCCGGTGCATCATATCCATAGAGAGCCTGTCTTCGGAAAACACAACCAGTACCAACATATATAGGTCCCTGGATACCATCCAGACCTTTCATATTTATCTGCAGAGGGAGAAAAGAATTTCTTAGCAATTGCAACAATGCACAAGCCACATTTCATACCACTATATAGCATCACAAACAAAATTTTGAAACCAAAATCATTAACAAAATGTACTTACATCAAAGAACACAATATTGCGGTTGGCATATCTATCATGCCGATCAATACCATCAAACCTCTGAGGGAACTGCACATAGCAGACCTTCTTTCCCAATGTGGGATCCATCATGAAACACATTGCTTCACGAATTGCTTTACTGTTGTTTATATAATGATCACAATCCACATTTAAGAGATATGGAGCATTTGTCAAAACAGCTGACACTCGCACCTAGACTCATAGTAAAGACAAAATTAAATTAGTTTGTGTTCCTAATTAAAATCCACTTATATAAATAGGAAAAGAAAATTCCCAAGTAAACAAGAACGAAAATTATATATACCAAAGAATTCATAGCACCAGCCTTCTTATGGTGATTAAATCCAGGCCTCTTTTCACGTGAAACATAGACCAGGCGAGGCAATTCATTCCCATCAGTGTCGTGACCACCACTATGACCCAAAAACACCTGCAATGAGGCAAAGGCTTACATAACATTCTAAAAAGTTCATATGGGAATAGCAAGCATGCGTACAGTAGAAAGCCAATATTCATGCAAAAGAAAAATCTTAATTGCAATCAGAGTATACACTAGGACCTCCCAAAGCTTGGGATAAGGATATTAAGAATGCTCTCAAACTTTCCAGGGAAAAACAACCAAGTACAAACCTGAATCATCCCTGGATGGTCCCGCACGTTGTTTCCAGGCCAAGGAGTTCCATCCTGCATTGTCCAGCCTTCCTCTGGAACCTTTTGTGCTTTGGAAACCAACGCATTAATACGAACCTTGAATTCTTCGTACTCTCTCTGTGAATCAAAGAGTAAGAGGTTTCAGATATTTGGAAAAACAGCAACAACTTCCATACAATCCAAACATTTAAGGACTACAAACCTTCATTGCCCTGCGTTCTTTCACAAAGGAAGGTTGTACTTTGTCCTTGAGATAGTCTATCTTCTGAACAAAGTACCACTCTGGTGCACGGGGCTCAATGTTAAACTTCTTGCAAAAAGGAACCCACTTCTTTGCAAACTCCGAGGTTTCAGATAGGGCTTCAAATGTTAGCATGGCAGCACCATCATCTGAAACGTAGCAGGAAACTTTGTCTACAGGATAATCCACCGCAAGAATAGATAAGACTGTGTTTGCAGTGATTAAAGGAGGTTCCTTCAAAGGATCGACAGTACTGACAAATAGATCAACAGAAGCAAGTTGAGAAGGCTGACCCTCCTTTTCATACCTGGTAACCATGGAAAAACTTTTATTAAACATAACTGGACATTGCAATTTATAGAAACAAAATCAGGAATGTGTTTTGTTTTGTCTATTTGTATGGCAAAAAGCTTACACCGGTAAAGAGAACGTTATTTTTAAAATTAATCTTTTTAAACGAGAAACCAAATTCAAGCTTTGAGACAATAAAAGCTAGATCAGAGTCCTGTACCTCAGTGATAATCTATCTAGATATGTCTCCCGCTCAATGGGGAGCCATTTCGGAAACTGGTCGAGAATCCAGGAGAGTGCAAACCATATTTCACAGATGACTGAAGTCAACCATAACCCATATGCATCTTTGACTGGATGAAGAATTCGATACTGGAAAAAGAAGCCCAGAACTACTAGCCGAACAATGATAATCAATCTGTATGGGTTTATTCTGCTCGAAGGGATTGGCATCTTTCTTGACAAAGGCTGTCTTGCTTCATCCATCCTATTAAATTGAACATAGTATTAGTGCAGTGACTGAGAATAACACACACTAAATAACTTAAGACTTTGAACAGTTAAATAACAGATACAGTCAAAGTTGCACAATGTAACAAATAAGATTTGGAAAAACGTTTGGCATACAGCGGCAGATCAGGTCCATCTGGTCCATTGCCATCAGGATCCCCATCCTTCCCTCCTGGCAGCACTCCTCCATCGCTCCTCATAACCTGCATTTTATCCTGCCTTCTCTTCCAAGTCTCAACACGATCTTTCCACGCTACACTCCCATATCCATAAACTGCCAAATCCTTGGTAGGATCCATCGACCGTGTTTGTCCTGGAAACAAGAAAACACTTGTAAGAAGGTAAGATAGCAAGCAAAATCTTACTTTAAATGAACAGTTGAGCACTCTACAATTCTGTGCCAAACCAACCTTGAAAGTTTGAATCCGCATAGGGAAGAGGATGAACTCGTTTCCCTCCTCCCATAAATTGAGGTACAATTAGTGCATGATGTTCAGGAGGTATCCCAGGATCCTGTAATGTGTCAAAACAAAATCAGTAAAAAATAATGAAGTGTTACTTAAAACAAGATAATTTGGAGAGTGCAGTTCAAAGGCTCAGGAAATTTTCAAGGCTCATTACCATCTGGCCATTTGTAAGCAATGGGACTTGCGGCAACATGTTCTGCCTTACTTGAGGCATTTCCATATCCCCTCCCCTGCCATAGCTCATATGCCCATGAAGCATGGACTCCACACTGTATTGCATATCTTGCTTATCACGATCTCCAAAATCAAACTCATTTTCCAAATCATCCACGTCATCCTCTTCCTCATCTCCTTCAACTCTGGGACTTCCTGTAGAGCGGCATGCTAAAACTATTAAGAGATAATCCGAAACACACTAAACTGTGTAATTTCTAGTGAAGAAAGCAGAACTATGTGTTTATGAAAGCTAAATCATGCATCCAAATCACATTTCTAATGTAGATTATTACTAACTGTTGAAATGGAGTTTAATTTGTCCAGTTTTGTATCTATATTATTAAGGCATTAGTGGACCTCCAATGGAATGCAGGACAAATTGAAGCAATCTGTAGGTTTCAAATTTCAATAATAATATCGCTAGACAGAGGGGAACTCAAAGAAGAGATTATCCAAAACACATTATACTGGAATTCTCAGTCAAGGACGTTGAACTATGTGTTCATGAAATCTAAACGATGCAACCAAAGCACATTGCTAATGTCGATCCCTATTAACTGTTGAAATGGAGTTTAATTTGTCCAGTTTCACATCAAACTTATGAAGGCATTTGTGGTCTTCCAACAATCAATAATGCAGGGCAAACAAGAGGCAATTTTTGTGATTCAAATTTCAATAATAATATTGCGAGGCAAAGGTGTTTACAGGTCTCACGGGATCAGTAAGGATGAGAATTATGATAGTGAAACTAAATAGAGGCATGTAAACTGCTGGGGTACTGCATCGAAGCCTGCTTGCCTGCCCACTACAGATTTCCCTAAAACAATTGGATTTTTAAAAACATTGCTTTTAAGTTCACCAGGTAAATATAATGCATTCACAAATAAGGTATGGAATTCACAGAGTCCTTTTAGAATATAGGATTTCAAAAAATTAAGCAATACACTATGTATACAGAATGCAGAGGGAGCATCCCATAATCTCTATAAGCTTTCATAATCGGAGCACTGTGTGACAAAAAACAACTAGAATATTGATATTTATTATGAATACTGAGAAATAGAAATAAGAGGAAAACAGACTCTAACCTTTGTGCCTCTTAAATCTGGTTTTGCATCGAGGGCAGACCTGATTGCCTTCACTACGTTCATACTCATAGCAAGGCCTGCAGATTGGGAATGCACACTCATTACAGGCCACAAAAAGCTCTCCATCCACTGTAACACCAATCTCATCGCTACAAATCTGGCATGTTTGTCCATTCAAATGCTGTAACGGCTTCGGCTGCAAAACAAAGCACAGTTTTGTTACATTAGACCCGGAATATTTTTTCAAGACAATAGTATGCCTATTGACGAAAAATGTGATCATGTGAACAGATCATGCTCCTAGCACACAGCTAAGGCAGTAGTCCCCGAGATACCTAAAAAACAAAAAAACCCATTACCCAAAAACCATAGTTTTGATTCTATATCTGATGAACCGACTGCAAATCAGAGGGGGCTGACCATGGGATAATAAAATCCCCTCCCCGGACCATCAACCATTTATTTATATCATAAAATCAAAAGAAATTTAATTCTGGGTAGAAAAGATGCCAGTGTGTTTCTTCTACTTTTTGATATAGCATAGCAGTCAGCAATCTGCAAATATGGTTTGTGCCGAAGCACAGTAGAGATGAAAAGCAATGTCCACATCGTGCTTAAAACATGGTTTTTTCTTCCTACATTGGAGAGTGGCAAAATGGGTTTTTTATCAGACATTGTTTAGCAGTAGGTACCGAGGATTCAAATATAAAAACCAGCTTACCCCAACTTCGCGTTCAGGCCTGATGACAACAAGCTCATTTCTGTTGTGAGAGCCAGCGACCAGCCCAGCGCTGGCCTCCATTTTCAACCCTTCTCCACTTCCCTATACAATCAGAATAACAATCCACCTGTTGTTCTGCCTTTCTGATAGTAGCAAAAGCAATGCCCCTGAAAAACTTTACTTGGCCTGGCCTCCACTCCAAGGCAACTTTTCAAGATCAAAAAACTTAACTGATATGATATGATCTGATCAGATCAGATCTGATCTGACCCAAATAAATTCCTAATACAACTATGTAAGCCAAGCCGTGATAATGAGCTGTGTATTAAAATGCAGAGGAGGGAGGAGAGGGATCTGGATTCTGGAACACTCTCCTTTATTATCACCCAGAACATTTCTTATACATACCTCCCCTTGGCTGTCCAGACCTATCGGTCCCACAACGTGCCCAAATGCCAGTAACTCTTGCTGCTTCCTTCGCAGCTTCCCCTTTCCTCGCTCAATATGGATGCCAGCCCTACAAACAAATCCACACTTCCCCAAAAACACACAAAGCAAACCCACGACAGCCTGCCCGAGTAGGAAATCCCACCACCACCAAATCTAACTAGTTGTACAGCCCGCCACCACTAAGCAAGTACAAGTGGTTTCAACACAAGCGCGTGGCTGTAGCCTGTGGTGGTAGTTGATTTTGCTTTCCTCCTGGGTGCAGCCGAATCGATGTATGTGGTTTTGAAGACAAATAGCAGGTGGGTAATAACCCGAGACAAGAAAGCAAAGAGTGGGAGTGAAGTTAAGAATGGAGAAAGGCAGTGCGTATGTATAGATCTGGAAGCCAATGTTGCAAAATCCTTAGGATCCAACGCTAGCCTCCCACGCAATCCCCGTGGCTCTTTTTTTTCTTTCTTTGCCTTTCCCTGTCGCTGTCTCCAACTGGCAGTCGGGCAGCCCGTATGTGTTAACTGCGGTCCGGTCCCTGCGCCGGTCAAACCCCCCTGTACCCAAGGGTTCGAACCCTTCCGCGTTCTGCCGTCGGCTTCTTCTTCGTCACTTTCATTTTGTAATTTAAAATGAGGAAGTGGGGATTATCTAGCTGGCACCCAATTTGATAAAATTCCGTTTCGCTTTTCTTGTTTCCGCGTTATTCGTGATTGCATAGCATAGCAGAGCAGAGTATTAATAGCTTCTGAGTTGGCAAATACGTTCGGTCTATCTCCCTTCCAAGTTCCCTCCATTGTTTTCCCAAACCCCAATAAATAATCAATATTTACAGGTACGGTCACATTTTATGACAATTCATTTCCAGTAAATTTTATTTTATTTTCTATTATTAATGTCATTGTAAATTATGATTTGCTAGTAGTGTGATAATAATATACTTCGAAACTTTAATCTATAAAAATATCTCATTTTCTATAAATTAAAAAATACAGCTAAAATTTAAAAATATATATATATAAAAAATCAAGCTAAAACATTGGAAAAAAAAATCCCAACTTGAGATATTTTTATCCTGGAACACTTAATACCATTGAAACGTTCATTGAATTTAAGCTAACTATTCTTAAATAAAAGAAAAGAAAAATGAATGCCACCTTGCAAATGATATGACATACACATAAAATTGATTGGCTTATACCTACTCCATACTCCATCATTCATTTTCAAAGTTTATCATAATCAAATGGGATGGGAACTTTATGACTTCAAGCCAATTGCATACGTTGCCTCGAACGTTTCATGATGAAGTATTCACATTTGGATATTGGTTAATAAAGTGAAATTTATTATTTATATTCTATTTTTTTAATAATAATATATATTTTATTAAATCGTATACTATACTCAATATAATAAAAATGGTTATATAGAATAGGGAAAAGTCTATATTAGGTTTGTCAAAAATAAGATACTTATAGTAAAGTTGTAACTAGGAAAAATTCAAATCATGAATTTTATGTATTCATATGGATTTCATCTTTCATTTCTCATTATGAAATTGTTGCTTCATTGACTCTACTTTCAATATATTATTTTTGTTCATATGTTATACTTTTTATGATTTTTTTTATTGCTTTAAATGTAGACTATAGCGTGTTTTACATGTAATTTTGATATCTTACTTTCCGAGGATGTTTGCACAATGTAAAAGAGCATGGTTTGGGTTCGTTGATGGCTTTGCCATAGCTATTTTTTATTTATATTTATTTTTAGAGTTTTATGAATAATGAATATGCAATATGCAATGTGCTTTTGTTGAGTTGGAAGGTGTTATTTATATGGAATTTTGGATGGATGGCCTTTTACTTCAGTGCTTGCATATGATTTTTTATAATTTTTTGTAGTTGTTTTGCGTTTTGTTGGTGGTTTTCTCTGTTTTTGTTTAGACTTTTGTTTTTTCTTTTTGTATATTTGGATCTGTAATGATCTTGGTTTGATAGTCTTTTATAGGTGGTCTCTTTTTGTAGTTGTTGAGGGTATCTTTGTCCTTCTGTGGGGTGGTTTTGCATACATTGGATCTTATTGGATCTACCTCTCTCATTCTCCTAGTTTATAGATGGTTATATTTGTTTCTTGTCACTTTTGATTATTTCTCAATAAACGTTTTTGCCTCATTTAGACCATGTTGTACCTATAGTTTTTCAATTTAAATTATAGTTATTTTTCATTATGAAACAAAATGTAAACGAGTGGTGTTCAATTCAAGTTTCACATCTCAATTTTTGTGAGTTAGTTTTTAACAATGTCATCCAATATTTACACATCTAGAAATAATTTTTAGTAGAATTTCACTTTAATTTTCAATATATATTAAAAAAATTTATATAATATATTATTATTTATTCTTAATGTTTTTCTTTTCACTCTCTTTGTAATATTTGTGTAAATAAATTTTCAATGCCTTTATTATGATTGATGTATTCTATACTTGGTATAAAAAAAAATAACTACTTGATTAATATTTTGTTTATTTAATTCATCATATATTTCGATATTTATATTGATAAGTCAAAGGGTTGTTTGAAAGAGGGAAGTTGTGTTGGCACAACTTTGGTTGGTATAGTCATCATCTTTTTTCTATATGTTGTTCTTATGGCGAGGAGCCCCGTGATCTCGACAAGCAACCAAAAATTCTGAAAGATTTTTGCATTAGTATGGGTATGAGAGTTAACACTGACAACACAAAAGTTAAGATAATCAAATCTCAAAAGATCATATGTGATAATTTCATGTATGACAACCCTCAGAAGGGGTGTCATCCACAACATACAAGTTATCGTAATGCTCTACCGGAAGGATAGTTAGTGGCTCATTCTCCCAGGATGTTATGACGACAATGGTCTTGTATCCTCCCTCATCAATTCTCATGTACCCTACAATCTTCCCTTTCCCATTTTGGAGATAACAGTGAATTCTTTGTGCACAAATGACATGCTCACCCTTAATGCACATCAAGCCTCATCAATGCCGACAACAAGTGGCTTTCAAGGGTGTTACAGAGAAAAAATTCCTATGGCTTGGGGTGGACTACAACAAATAGTATGACACCAGAAATCAATACATTCTCAAGCATGCTAAATACATAAAAGAAACTAATCACTAAGGGATAAGAACCGCACATCAACCAGATGTTCGAAGAAGACCACCGTTGAGCTCTCGACCAAAACTTGTCCCTACAATTCGTCCTCGACAACAAAGAGATATACAAGCATGATATATAATGTGTTAGTATATAATCTAGCATATTCAATTTAAACATGTATATAAAGCAATTACATCCATGGATACAAATATTCATAATTGCACATGAGATTAGACGAGAAATGGATATTTATATTAATGTAAAACAAAGATACAATATGACAACCTCGTCGGAAATGAGAAACCAAGTCCCTCCACCTGGGCCTCCACCACTTCTATCCTCTATAAGATTCCAAGCTCACAAAGACAATGGCAAGCTTGGGAAAGAGCACCAATGGCTTCCTCAAAGGACAAAGGGATGTAGACTCAAGCATATAAGAATGGGGAAATTTTCCGCTATAATCTCCTTACTCTCCTCATTTCTCCTCCTCTAATGCTTCACAATTGCACAATATATAGCCCCTCAATGGGAAATGGAGGACGAATCGAAGCATTCCTGACATATGGAAGGCCAAGGATCAAGGCATTCGTTACTTGATGGGGAAAACTCCAAATAATTTTTTTAGCATAAAACCTTATGTACGCGGGTGACAGTGGTGCAAGCTGCGCATACGTGAGTTGTAAACTGGTGACCTGCGTATGTCTTCAAAAGTGTTCTTTAAAGGGTTATACGGAAACATCAGGACTATGGTGAGTAAATGGGGTATAGTGAGCATGCATAGGGATAAGGGAAGGCCATCAAGGAATGATGATGAGGTGTGGAAAATCACTCTATAACAAAGGGGAAAAGAATTTGCATTTAGCGATGATGGGAGGTGAATTATGGTTGTTTTATGATAGCACTCAAGCTGGTGTTTCATCTATTATCCATGGTGTATATCTAAAGTTTACTCTTGTTATGACTTGAGTGTGTCTCAGGGGAAGTTCTCGCCATGCTCATTGGGTGCGTTTCGGAGCAACTCACAACCATGGTATCTATTCGGATTCTAAAATATCCTCCCTCTCTACTTCTGTGGTTACAGTGAATGATGACGAGTCGCATGGTGAATCTTCTAATTTACTAGACGACCCTGAGAGATGGGGTTGTAAAATTGAATGGTTATATAGGGAGGGTAATTCCCTAGGCTACGATGAACCTATTATCTAATCTCAACCAATACCAGAGTGCGATGTGGACAATACCTCAGTGATGTTGTTGATTCTAAGCAAGGTGGTCGTCATCCGAAAACCTCACATGCCTAGTTCATGGTCTCGAATTCTGCAGGACTCCACGATGACAACATGGTTTTTAAGGTGCTCTTCGACATGAGTTTATATAATTGCAATAGTATGGCGAACTTGAAGTTTCGATTGGAGCAAATGAACTAGAGAATATAGACACTCTTCAACAATGCTTTCTCACAATGATGCCATACTTAGATTCATGTCATGACCTCTTAGGATGTTGTTCTCCTCAACACACCCATCCTTCTCAACATGGAGGTCGTTGGTGATTTCCAGGTGATGCAACTTTCAATTCCAAATAACTCTTTTTTGCCATGAAAGACCATTTTGTCTTCTTAGGTCTAGCTATGTCAGCTTAAGTCAGTATGTTTAAAACTTTGTTAGTGTTTTGTTGGCTCTTCAAAGCTTGTTTAGGCTATAATTGAACTTGATACATTTTGATAGCTTATTATCTATATCATGGTTTGGATCATCTATTTATTGGATGCCTCTAGACATCGACAACAACTATGTAATTTTGTGCTTCTTTGATGAAATATAATGTTCTGCTTACTTACAAACAAACAAAAATTCATGTATGACAACAACAACTCAAAGGTAACTTCATATATAATATCTCGAAATCAACCTCCACCATAAGCTTAACTATAACTATAACATTGAGAAAAGGATTAATGGAGGTTTCAAAGTTTATTATGGAGTTGAAAACAATTGCAAATCAACAAACCTCTAGCTTGGGATAGGGAGAACCTCATATTTGAGACGTTTGTCACTTTTGTCATCTTAAATGGTTGTGAAGTTTAGGGCTGCGACTTCTCTAGAGAATTATGGAGAAGGTAAGAGCAGATCCAAAAGCGCTTTATCACATATAATCTCAAAATTAAAGCCAATACACCATATGTTATCCTCCTTATAGAAGCAATCATCTCCCTTATTGAGAGCATGGTTATGACTAGGTACCTAATGACAGCATGGGAGACAAAAAGCTTCCTGAGATTGTTTCATACTCTAGTCAAAACCACTTGCTACTTAAGTGAGGTTGGCATGAAGTTGCCAAGTCTTGGCAAAATAATTAGGGAGTTGAGGAAGAGGTCATTCTTCATGATAGTGATAACATTAAAAGTATTATCAGATCTAAATTTAAGGAGAAGATGTGGTGCGATGAAGGGTTAGAGGATAAGAGAAAATTAAGATATTATAAGGAGGTGATCGACTCTAATCTAGAAGATTAAAAGTATATCTCTATTTTAACTAGTGTAAAGAATAAAATCAACATTACTAAAATAAGAATAAACTCTCACGAGCTCCATAATGAAATATGGCTTTGAGCAATTCCTAAAACACCATGGGACAAAAGAATCTATCATCTTTGTAACATAAAGAGGGTTGAAGATGAAAAGTACTTTCTCATAGGATGTCCTACTTACACTCACATTAAAGCGCAGTTTCAAAATATATGCTACAAGACTAACCTTCCTAACATTTTAACTCATCACAATTATGGTGATATAGGAACGCTTATCTTGAAGCTTTTTTAGCATAGAAATACAATTCTAAAAAAAACCAAGAAACTCCTTGCCTTTTTAAAGTCTGATAGATAAAAGTTGGTCTCAATAGACATTAATAACTATCATCATCATCATCTATGCTCAACAAGAAAAATCAAATAACTATTATATCAATATTTTGTTCATTTTATTTAAACATCAATCATTTAAATTATATATTATGATATTAATGTCATTTCGTGTTTTAATATTATTAATAAAATTATAAAAATATAGTACATAAAAAAAATTAAATATGTCTTGTAACTTTTCCCTATCTTTCTCTAATATCTAAATTTGTTTTCATGTTCATCCTCGTTAATGTTTGGGATCAAAGAAAAGTGAGTAATGCTTTAAGGAAAGTTTGTGCTTCTCGTTATGTAGTCAAGATCTAATATCAAATGTGCTTTTAAAAGTTAAAAGAATCCATATCTATCTTTTGACGTACACAAATAATGGGTAGTAAAACAAGAGGTTCTTGATGGGTTGAGATCTATTTTCGTCTGGAAAAAAAAAAGAAAAAGAATCAATAATCTCAAAGTGGGAGGATTTCTAAATAAACAATAACATCAATTATAAAATTTGTAAAAGTTATGTTGCATAATTTATATGTACATTGGTTACAAGTCTTAAGATGGTCTCTATGCTAGGCTGGTACTCGCGTGACACGGGTCCAGGGGTCCATTCATGCTACCACTAGACCCCTAGGTGCCCCACACCCGCCGCAAGATATGGGACACAGGTAAATCCAGGTGGGATTTGAACTCGTGACCTCTAATTTACAACAAGTGACTTCATAACAATTGAACCGCCAATAAACCACACCTGTGCGAGTTATAAATAAATAATAAAATTATTAATAAAAGATAAATATAATGAATACCAAGATAAAGTTGTAATGCTGCTAATGATCTGTCAAGTGGTTATTTAGTTGTCTGGAAAGAAAATGCTTATTGCTAGTTTAATTGTTAAAACAGTGAGAGACCAACGCTAAGTGTTTATGAGATATAACATTTCAAATAGTTTAGTTTTAATGACTATTGACATATACCTTATACAAGCCATAAGCATACAATCAGGACATGTTCACATTTGAAGCACATGTTCAAATAGTGAGTTTCAGTAGTTGATTTAGTATTGACTCTCCAATATATGTTTGTAAAGTATGGTATATGCAACGTGAACAATATTGAAGTGAAGGGAAGAGGGGAGTTGTATGCATTGATGTTGGGTAAGAAGTTTCATAAACTTTTTAATATGAGTGTTATGTTTACATGAATTAGGAATAAGTCATGGGTACACGAAGGGACCTTACTTTGTGATTACGGAGCTAACTTGATGGGGACATTAAGTGAAGTCTTTATAGAGCAATGTATAGTCACTCGAGGATTTGACCATAAAATCTTGTGCTCGTAACTTACAATACTCGACTACTTGAACTAGCTCACTCAACTTTGTAAGAAATTATTAACTATAGGCATTTTGATTTTAAAAAATTGTTAAATTTATTTTGATCCTTCAAAATATTAAGTTTAATAAGAAAATTGCACATAACATTATAAAATATTGTAAGAAAAAATATTTCAAAAAGTAAAATAATGTAGTTTGACTAACCAAACGGTTAGGAGAAGGAAATAATAATATTGAGGTTTAAAAAATGTGTTTTTTTAATAAAATTCAAATATATATACCATATAAGTTTTATTAATATTTATTGTATTCATAAAAATAAAATTCATGATCAAGTTGATATCGTTGGTGGGTTGGAATCTGTTGTGGGCAGCGAGGGTTTCAAAACTAAGGCTGAGAGTTTGGGGTCGTGGAGGAGAGAGGCATCCACAGACAAGCCTGCGTGGCAGCCAATGCTCAGTCGGTGAGGGGTCTACACAATGGCGACACGGGGAGGGGGTCGCTCCCTCTCCACATCCATCATAAAAATTTGACAATGAGCCCGTAGAACAACAACGTCTAAGGGGATGGAGCTGGGGAGATCGGGGAGGATGGAAGGGATGGGAACCCACTCCAGGTGACAAATCGGGGCAAGGGTGGTTGCCTTCCGCGTGCACAGACCATTCATGCGCTCTAGATCAGATCGGAGAAACTTCGAGAAGAGGTAGAGCTCTAGAAGGAGAAAGCTTTGATAGGAAAATTTATCAAAATTTGGCTGAAATAAAGAGATCTGCTTAGATGGATTAAGCACACCTAGAATCCCAAATGGCACTATGATCTGCACCTGGGATCAAAGGGTTTCTTCACTATAATCTTATTCAATCGAGAAGATTGGGATAAGATCTTGGAAGGGGGGCCTTGTTTTTTCTTTTCGATGAGCCTCTATCTACGGCCATGGAAAGAAAGATTTAATCCTGAGAAAGAAGACATGAGGGTTGCCCCTGTATGGATCTGTTTGTACTCCCTGCCTGCAAACATTGGGATCTAGAGATTCTTCAAGATATTGGGAACACACTGGGAGAGTTTGTGAAGGCAAGAGAATAGACCAAACAATAGAGGTACACTACATTTTCCTGAATCTGTGTCTACATGGATATGTCAAAGGAGCCACCAAAGGCCATCAATTTAAACTGGGAAAACGAGGAATGGCAGCAATCGATCAACTATGAACACATTTCATTCGGATGTAGACAATGCCATGAATATGGGAACTTTAGCCGGAACTACCTAAAGAATAGCTAGCAGTCCCCAGCCATCACACAAACGCAGGAGAAGATGGAGGATAAGGATGGCTTTGTCCAGGTCCTAAACAAAAGAAGAACGCCTCAATCGAGTCCAACACAGCAACATAGAAGAGTGTCCAAATGGGGGAAATCAAACACCAATAATAGATTTGTCATTATGAGTGAGAGGGAGGAAGAAGAAAGGCCCGACGATAAGGATGATACTCAAAATTCCCATTCGAACAAGACGGAGGCCAAGGAGGCGAAGGGCCCATGTCAAGAAGAATAAACAAAATCTATGGAGGAAGATGGGGTTGAGGACATGGATTTAGGAGAGCTAGACCTAGACGAAATCGAGAAAGAATGTGAGAAAAATGAGAAAGGATATGTGTCAAGGCGACAGTTGGATCTCCTGCAGAAAACTATCATCAAAACGAGGGCCAATCAACAACTTGGGATAACTACTAAACCACAGAAGGGAAACAAGAGAAAGAAATCTGAGGAGGATCCAAGGAGAGGGCATAAAACAAACAAGCAAATAATTCCAGAGATAGGAGTCAAGCTCATCAAATCAAGTCAGTATCCCATGATTATGGTTTCCTTTAGTGAAGTCAACCAAGTGAACCAATGAAAATAATACCATGGAATATTTGGGGATGTAACCACCCTAGGAAGATTAAAGTACTAACAAAGAAGCTTAAGATGGAGAAGCCATTAGTTCTCTTTCTTCAAGAGAAGAAGTGTAAGTTTGATAACCTAGATCAAGTGGGACATAGGATTTGGAAAGAATGTGAGACAGTAGCAATATATGCTAACGGGACGACAGAAGGGCTAACGATTCTGTGGCGTCCAGAATTGATCAGCTTATCAAACCTTTAGGTGACCCATTTCTCTCTAATGACATATTTTTTGATCTTAGATTTAGGGGCAAAGGGAACTATAACTAATATCTATGGCCCAAGCTCGTTTACTCATAAACCCTCATTCTTGGATTTCATGAGCTGGGTGAATGAGAAAGTGGGAAGTAACCCATGGATAATGGGAGGAGACTTCAATCTGATAACCTCTACAGGGGACAAGAAAGGGGGAAGAATGAATATGGACAAATTCCAGGAATCCTTCAGGGATTTTATAAAGGAAAGTCAACTAATTGACTTAGAAACAGGAAATTGATGGTTCACATGGAATAATCGACGAGGAGGGGAGTACCATGTAGCATCAAGATTAGATAGATTTTTAATCTTTGAGGATAATGTCTAATAGGCAGGAGAGGTGTCAGCCAATGTCCTTATGGTGGTTGGATCAGATCATTGCCCCGTCTGTCTGCAAGGGGACAAGTCTGGTAATCTCAATAGGAAACCGTTTAGATTTGAGCAATTTTGGCTTGAACAAAAAAGTTTTAAATCATTAGTTCAATAGTGGTGACATGAATCGGTCCCCCTTATGGGATCATGAATGTACCAATTCCAATAGAAACTGAAGGCACTGAAAGCTAGGATCTGTACATGGTATAAAGAAGACTTCGAAAACATATTCCAAGATAAACAAAGATTGGTATCCCAACTGGAGGAAATCCAAAGAAGGGGTATGAATGTGTAATGTCCTCTTTCGATTAGGCCTTGAGGCCCAAAACTGCTAACCTATGTGATTCCTGTGGGTTCGAGCGGTTACTGGCAGCTAGGGAATCAGCTGAGGACTGATGCCATCCATAGAAGATCTAGGGCATCATCATTGGTCAAGAAGGGCCACCAGGGCCAAAGGCCACCTCCGTGCATGCCATCCAAGCACTATTTAATGATGCATGCACTCTTTAAACCTCCATCCGCATGCATGCAAGTCAACTGCAAATTAGAAGATAAAGTGACCTAATTAGGTCAAAGATTAGGGTTTTCGCAGTTGAAAGTTATAAAAGAGGGATAAAGTGAAAGGAGACTTCACTTTGATTATTATTATTTTGGGAGCTCTTAGATAGCAGCAGAGCGTGCCGCACAGCAGTTGAGGTTGGAGACGGAGTCTTCAGCTAACGGGATTTCGGCAGTGAAACATCTGTCCTAGTCTCATTTCGGGTAAGCCATACAGGTTCACCATTTGTTCTTACATTCATTCATAAGTTATCCAGTATATGGTATAGATCGTTGCAGGGACAAGTGTGCAGCCGTAAGGGGGGGTTTTCAGCCAGAAATCCCTAATCAGTTGCAAGGCCTTCAGATCTCAGCTTTACTCCGAAACGCAGGCACCATTCTCATCATCAGCATCATACTCCGGTACCCGATGATTATCAAATCCGTTTGTGCTCATCCGGAGCAGTTATCAGCAATTTCGGGATCCAGGGGGCGTGAGCAGCTGTCTCTCTGGAGCAAGTCGCTATCCTGCCTAGAGTACCAGGCATTCTCTCCGGCACGGGAAGGCTATCAGTCCTGCAAATCGACAGCATCATTGGACACCTCCTTCACTGAAAATGTCACCCTTTTCTGACTGGGGTTCTTGCTGCTGGGGGTTCACCGGAAGCAGAAGAGATCTTCCCATCTCCGATCCAGTTCTCAGTGCTTGCATACTATCTCAGGAGCAGTCTAGTCGGCTTATCAGTGGTAAGTGTCCATTCTATCCCACAAACCCTAACCCTAATTTTTGCTATAAAATAGGGATTTTTGCATGGCAGTTTGCATGCCCGATTGTATCAGCATATTCGCTTAGAAATAGAAAATATCGGGATTTGGGATATTACAGAATGAAGGATATGGAGATGACCTCAAACAATAAGAAAAAGATCTCCTCTCCCAGATAGCATAAAGGGAGCAACAAGAAGAAATATACTAGAAGCAAAAGTTAAGCAACCAATGGCTTCAGGAAGGAGAGCGTAACACTAAATTCTTCCATAACTCTGTGATACAAAACAGGCAGCGATCAAAGATCCATAAATTGAGGAAGATGGATGGAAGACACGTTGAAACCAGAGAATAGATAGAAGAGGAGATGGTTAACCACTTTAAACAACCCATGACGAAAGACCAAGTGAACAGACAACAAGACATTGCAGAAATAACCCAACTCCTCCCAGTGGTAATCACTAGAGAACACAATGAGATATTGATCTAACCAATAAAACTTCAAGAGGTAGAAGATGTTGTCACATCCCCTCCCGTCCACTAGAGAGAGAACGTGACCATTTCTGCTACCTAATTGATGCAGGAGCATCCAGCTCGAAGTTCATTGAATTCTGTATGTAATTTGATGGATTCTCGATTTTTGCAGAAATCTATAGAGACATGAATTCATCTTGCGTTCACTCTATTCAAGTCTATGTATAAATTCTCTAACTTCCCAATAGAAGAGAAGTTGATCCTATTAGTGATCAATTCGACGATCTACAAAGACAGATATCAATGGAGATCAAACGGCGAAGAAAGATCATGGCAGAAATCGACGGTCACAATCTATTCTGCATCTAGAAACATATCAATGGCTGAGAATCGACCCGCAAGAATCAACGGTGCAGAAAGCTTGAGTTTGTGGAATTAGGGAAATATGGAAATTGCGATCCCGCGTCCTACATCCCACATGCAAAATAGACCGTTGCAGAAAGGAGAGTTGCAGAAGGAGATCTACGGGGAAATTTTGATCCCGCATCCTGCATGCGGAATAGACTATTGTGGATATAGTTCATTGTGGAAATAGAGATTGTGAAGTCGCATCCCGCATCTCGCAAGTTACGGAAAGGAGAGTTGTGGAAGGAGATCTATGGGGAATAGAATTTACAAGAGGACGTTTCCGCATCCTGCATTCTACAGAGTTGCGGAAGGAAGATTTATGTCAGAAAATCCAACTTGTTAACAGAAGTCTTGGACAAATTTGATCATTCAGGCCATCACCAATCCGGGCAATCTAAGCCCCATAACGTAATTTTAAAATGCATTGAAAGAAAACATACACGTATGCATACAATTGCAATTATACAGCAAAAGTTATTCATCAATTCAACAAATTAGGCATGTTCATCATATTTCATTAAGCAAATACAAATGCATAGATTAACATAGACAATAATACTTATCTTGAAAGAAGCTTGTCCCGCAACCAACTATGTCGCTGCAGCGCTCCACCCAACCATAGGCCAGTGCGCTCATCAATCTCTCGGCAACACTGCCACCCGTGAGCTGGGCATGATCCCCACAAGGAATAAGGGAACACTAGCAAACTCACACATAGCCAAGGATACAACAAAAACTTAGCCATGCCAACACAATTAGGTTTATTAGGCTGCAAAGGAGTTGGAAAGGTTGGCTCCTAAGCTAGTGAGCTCAACCCTAGAGCTATGGACACCTGCACTAGATCTATCTTGACTTCTAAAACATCTACACACCCAACACAAGGAAGCATCCCCTTCTATGCTACATAGTCCCTCAGGACATGCCTTCCCTTCCAGTGCAATTCATTCAGGGTGTGCAAAGAAGAAAACCAACCCCCTAGATTTGTCTGTGAGGTTCCTTCTTACACTAGGTTTATCAAGTTAGTCAAACCCCATTTCCACTCCCAAACTAGTTCAGGCCAAGGCAAAACATGCACACAGTAAGATACGAAAATCTGGGTGGAGGAAAAACGTTTTGCAACCAAAAATAGTTTAGTAAAATGGGAAAAAACAACCAAGAATGAACAATCCAAATTCCGCAACAATTATGGGCATTGCATGAGCCAAATCGACTGCTACAAACCAAAAAATCGTAATTCTTTTATGTCCATTCACTCCATAGCACCAAAACGGATTTCCTGGGCATGCACAATTGAGGAAACAACTGAAAACGTGAAGGATGAAAACCAGCTCCACGTGAATGAAGGATGGATGATTAAAAACGTCCAACAGCTCTCCAAAAATGTGAGGGAAGATGAAAATGTGAATGCATGAGGGAATGGGCATACGTTTTTGGGTGTTTTCTTGCCCATGAAGTCAAAACACGTTTTTAAAAAATGGGTGCTCTGCCCAATTCGAATATTTCCCCATACTCTTCCCATTCCCATGCAATAACTACCTCAACCAAATTCTGGCAGAAATAAATGATTGGGAAAAAGACAATAAATGGTTCAAGGTTAAACATCCCCCCCTTATCCTTAAGAAATCATACCCCCTTCTCATTATTTGTTGCATTGACATAGCTGGCTATGGGATTTTAATTAAATTGCATATTTATATGATGTCCAAAATTATAATGTGTCAGCTAGCACAAAATACCATCGGCATCAATTTTAATCGCCGAAACATAAAACGCTAAATCAATGGTGGGGCTTTTGCCTTTAGCTCCACACCATGATTAATTACAATATTTTCATCATATAAATTTAATGCAAATGGGGTCAAAACCGGGATGTTACAAATGCAATGTGCCAAATGACTTTGGGCAAGGCCCCAGGGTCGGATGGCTTCACGTCCAAGTTTTTTCATTATTTTTGGGACCTCATAAAACAAGAAGTGTGGGAAATTGTTGAAGAATTGTGCCAAACGCGAGGAGTCCTAAGGGATTTCAATGAGACCTTCATGTCTCTCATCCTCAAATCAGAAGGAGCAGATGCTCTAGGTAAATACAGGCCCATAACTCTATACAGTGTCATTTATAAAATAATCTCTAAAGTCGTGGCTAATAGACTAAAATAGATTCTTCCTCTTTTGATTGGCCCGAAACAATATGGATTCGTGGAAGGAAGACAAATCCTTGATGACATTATTCTTGTCCACGAGGCAATCCACTCCCTGAAAGTAACCCAAAAACAAGGGATGCTTGTTAAACTCGATATTGCCAAAGCATATGATAAATTGAGTTGCCAATATATGCGAGAAGTTTTGAAGGCCTTTGGCTTCAAAGGAGAATGGATTGAATGGGTAATGAACATGGTCTCTTCCACCTTTTTCTCTATACTGTTGAATGGCTCTCCCACCCGCACGTTGAACCCATCAAGAGGCATCCGATAAGGGCGTCCCCTATCTCCCTTTCTCGTCATCATCATGGTAGAAGGCTTAAGTAGACTAATCAAAACATAGACATCCAGAGACGAAATCCGCGATTTAAACCTTCACATGGGCGCAGACAATAAAACTCATCAACAGTTCGTGGATGAAACCATGCTTATGGGGCACCCTTCATTCCAAGAGGCAAGATATTTAAATAAATGTTTGATAATATTTGCCAAGGCTTCTGGGTTGGAAGTGAACCCGAAAAAATCTCAAATATTCTTCTTTAACACTCCTAGGGTGACACAGAGGAATATCAATCGTATCCTCGGATTCTTGGTGGGCTCCCTACCGTCAAAGTACCTCAGAGCTCCAATGACAGAGGGGATGATCAGGAAAGTGTCATGGTAGGACCTTTGAGACCAAATGAGGAAGAAGCTATTAGGGTGGGTAATCAAGCCGTTAAATTTTTTGGGTAGATTGACCCTTGTAAAGTCAGTTGTCTAGGCCACTTCGATCTATTTATTTTTGGTTTTGGCAGCTCCGAAGGAAATCCTAAAGGAAATTCACAATATTCAACGAGGTTTCATTTAGGGTGGCATCCTAGAAAAGTCCAAAATAACATTGGTGAGCTAGGACAAGTTATGCCAACCCAAAGATAGGGGTGGTTTAGGCCTCCGCGATCCAAAGAAGATAAACGAGGTTCTTGGAGCCAAGATTTGGTGGAGGTGGTGCACCCACATGAATGAGCTTTGGGATAAATTGTGGCACATGAAATATGCCCAAGACAGATCCGACAATGACTTAATACGATTAAGGAAAAAGAAATTAGGCTCCCATATTTGGACCTCTGCTTAACGAAACAAAAGTCTCATCTAGGACCATTGCTTCTAGGAAATAAGAAAAGGGCATGTAGAAAACTTATGGGATGACTCCTGGCATCAACTCCCTAAGCTATCAGAAAACCCCTAGTGGTAGATGGCAAGGGAAAGAGATATAAGAGAGGGAATGATAAAAGTTCACCAATATTGGTCTAAGACAACAGATAATGGGGATTACCAGGACTGGCAAGGCCATAAATGGTGGGCACGCCTAACAACGACATAGGAAGTAAAGGAGCTTCAAGACATGCTCCATGAACGATGCATACGAAGACATAAAGGCCCATACAAGCTGAGATGGGGTTACTCTCCTATAGGAGTCTTTAGCATAAAGGAGGCATATGACATAAGGACTTCTAGAGGGGCTGCCAAAGAGGATATATGGAGAAAGATATGGGCAATGAACCCTTAGCTAGAAATCACTAGCTTCATTTGGATGGTCATGCAGAGGAGAATTATGATGGGGCAAAATCTAAGAAAAAGGGGATTTGAGGGTTCAACATAGTGTCCTCTATGCTACGGTGAAGAGGAGAACATGAACCACCTACTGGACAAACATCCCTTCACCTCAGTAGTCTGGGATCAGGGGGCAACAATTTTTCGTCGATTAGACAGAGTCAAAGGGCACCTTGATCAAACAATAAAAAATTGGAATATGGAAGCCTTCCCGAACCCCATCCTCAAAATAATATGGTCAATGTTGTTAGGATTATTAATCCTCCCTCGGTCAAATGTCTATTAGATTATTATTGCCTAACTTATGAACCTTAAATTAATTAAATGGATCCACTAGTGCAATTGGGTCCACTTGGCCCAATGGGGCCACATGTACCAGTCATTGAAGTGTGGGGAACACTACTAGAGGTTAACTACCACTTACTACATGTGCATGGATCAGTTAGGGTGCCTCCTATACCAATACCTACATTTTAGGAGACGCTGGGAGTCCTGGCACCAACCTACTTCAGTCAGTTCATGTTAGCACTACTTAGTTAGCCCCCAGCTACAATCAGTTACTTCACAGACAGTTAGGCTAGTGCTACTAATGCATGGATAATGCATGGTTGCATGGGGAGGAGCACTTTACCTACCTACCACACTCAGTTACATTGAGTTAACTAGTTGTTACTGCTTGTTGGAGTTATTAGTCATCGATGAGTTGTCTATTTGGACTCCGATTTTGATTGGGAGACCTTGAGTTAGAGATTCAGTTAGATACAGTCTTATCCACTTGGAGGATTCCAATTCATTACTCATGCATTCGAATTCTACCTATGTATACTACATTGTAACACCATATATTAGCATGATGAATATACTGTAAATTCCTGAGCAATACTTGTCTGTTTCCTATGTGGTTTGTTTTCCTTAGTTTGTATGTTCATTCTCCATTCAATTGCTGCAACATTATCATAACTCTCTGCTTGAAGATCTAAATGGCATTCAAATTCTAATAAATGTTTATGGGGATGATTTTATGGGTAACATGGAAGGAGAGGAATAATAGGATCTTTCAAGACATGAAATCCACTGAAGAGGAGGTTTGGAAAAGATTGACTCGCAATATCCAAGAGACATTGAGGAATTGCTAGTGGACGGTCAAGGATCGGGAGCTAAACGAACAAGAGAAGATTTGTGGAGGATTGGGGGCTTAGTAAAGAAAGTATAAGGGGGAACCGAAATATTTCTCTGGTCCACCAACCGGCTAGTCCGAACTCATAGTCCCTACCCTTGGATGGCACCTTCAAGCTCAACTTTAATGGCACTTCAAAGAGAAACCCTGGGCAGGCGGGGTATGGTGGAGTATGCAGTGACTCGACTAGGGCAATCTTATATGTCTACTATGGGTCCATTGGAATGGATACAAACAACACCGCGGAGCTCGAATGACTTCTGCAAGGTCTAAAGATAGTGTCCATGTCAAACTGGTTGCCGGTGACGGTGGAAGGAGACTCTAGGGTCATAATCCAGAAGGCCAGAAAGTTGGTCAACGGGCAAAAGGCGGAGAAAGCGGCGTCCAACTGGCACATCCTGAACAAATTGGAAAAGTTGGGGGCTCTTCTCTCTACGAACCTAGCTTGGCATTTCGACCATGTCACAAGAGAGGCCAACAAAGTGGTCGATCTCTTGGCTAACATGGGAGTAGGAGGAGGACACTGCATCTGCGAAGGACAATTACTGGCTTTTGGAAGAACATAATGGATAGGCCAATGCCACCATCTAGCCAATGTTGATCACGTGGTGTCAAGATGGGAAGGAGGGGCCGAGCAGGATACTCATGGCTCTCCTTTGCTCACACGTGTGCATGACAAATCCACCCCACCTCATTTAATCCCCAAGTAGCAAGGACAATGAAAGGATGCACCATCTTCATCTCTAATCGAGGTCTGCACTCATTGCAGATGCATGGGATATTTGGAAATGATACGATCGAGATTTCACCACAAGAATTTAAGATTACCATCACGAGGTACATCGAGACCGGTACAATAGTGATAGTACTAGGGAAAGATATGTCGGATAAAGACATGAATCCACCAATTATAGTACTTATAACCAATATTGTTGTAAAATTGGACATACGACGACATTTTTCATGTTCAATTTGTTTAGGTTAGACTCTGTTGTTTCCATTTTCATTAGAGCAGACCATTTCTATCGAAAGCTCGCTTGCTTGAAAATTATCCATAGGAAGATGGCTCTTAGGGGGAAGTAAGGCAACACTGAAGCAACCCTTCAATGCGCGCCCCTCCTCGCCCCCACGAACATGGGAGAAAGAAGGAGGCCAAAAGGACTCTATGGGGTTATAACATAATGGTTACACGCTCTCAGGCGCAAGCTCATAATGCTACCACCTTTTTCCGTGACCGAATTCCCACTAGCGTCTGGGAAGAGATAGAGGCAATAAAAAAAGGAGTTATGGGAAAATTCTAAGGCCACTCTGATGGATGAAATAAGGGAGGAGGTTGAGGAATGGGTCATGGACCCTGACACTATGGCAGGGCGAGCGTCAGTTTACGAGCAACTAATGATGTTGTATTGGGTTATGAAGAACCTCATCATTGTCGCATGTTTTAATAGAGGGGGAAAATAAGAAGCAGGGAGATGTGGAGCCGGACAAGGCATGGAAAGAACACCACTGGGACTGTAGACTGATGCATAGGAAGGTGGACCTCATTGGCAACAAACTTGGCTTGAACTTTTATGCCCCACCATCTTTGGTCGTCGGTGGTGGTGAGACCAACAAGACAATTGGCAAGGGAGGGAAGACGAACGCAAACCCAGGCACGAAGGAGAAATAGGGAGCAACTCAACGTATGCGCACAAACAACCATGGTGATGAAGAAGAGGAGCGTGGGCAAGTTCATGAGTAGTTTTACCTCGAAAGGCCTCATTTTTAGTTTTATGCTGCAACCAGGCTTTAACAGTTATTATGTTAGTAATTCGATAGTTAGAAAGGGAGAACGAAGTCTGTCTATTTTAATGGTGAAAGAAAGGACTAATTTTTTTTGTATTTCCACTAGAACTAAATTGATAATAGAAGGATGAAAAAGATTTTGAAAATGTCGTGAGGCTAGGACCAACAAGACTTTGAAAAAATAGCTATATAATCTTCCTTTTTATAGTAATATAATTTTAATTTACAATATATATTTCTAATATTATTATCTTTTTACACAAATATTCAATTTTTACAAATAACATATTGAATTTTTAATAACATTTAACTTTAAATTTACAAAACCTCAAAATTTTACAATACCATCTTTTAAATAAAATAAATGCCCAATTTGTTTTTCCAAATATATTTTATACAAATAAAATATTAATAATGAGAAGGTTTCCTTTCTTTTTACATGTGATGAATAATTGGTTGATGTGAATATGAATGGACTCAATACAATATTAGTAATGTTAATTTCGTTCTTCCTTTTTATATATCGTTTTAATTTTTTTTTGGTATATTTACTGTAGGAGTTGGCTAAACTCTTTTAAATAAAATAAATAAATACCCAAATTTGTTTTTCCAAATATATTTTATACAAATAAAATATTAATAATGACAAGGTTTCCTTTCTTGTTACATCACTGTGATAATTGGTTGATGTGAATATGAATGGACTCAATACAATATTAGTAATGTTAATTTCGTTATTCCTATTTTATATATGGTTTTAATATATTTTTTTGGTTTATTTACTGTAGGAATCGATTAAACTCTACACTATTTGCATTTTTTTTGGTAAGTTTGATTGGAATTTCTTAATACAATTTGTTGTTGAAAATGAGTTTTTGCAGTATTAAAATTGCAATGTTTATTGCAGAAATGGATTATGGACATTCGATTACTCATGGGGCATCCTGATTATACAATTCCAATCCCTAAAAACTACCATTTGAACAATTTTTGTCGGATTTTGACCAGAAAACTCGCTAGATTTTGGGTGCAAACGGTCTAGAGTTTAACTTACTCCTTTACCATATGGGACATTTAATCTCGTGTCTTGGATGATTTTCGCTTGGGCAGTCGGCCTTCTTTTGTGAATTGTCTGCTATATGTGTTGTATTTGTCGAGGGTGGTGTTTTTGCTTTTCTGTTGTCATGTGGAGGCATGTGATTTGGTTTTGACTTTTGATTTATCGACTGAATTTTAATGTTATTGGTCGTTGGAATGTTTCAAGATACATGTAATGTTTAACTATGTTGATAGGCGTTTAGATATTATCTCATATTATAGGCTTTCTTTAGCGGATCAACAAGATTAACCAGAGTGTAACAAGTGTACAACCAAGATTCATTTCATGGTCGCCATATATTGTTATTACGTTGATAGGCATTTAGATATTATCTCATATTATGGGATTCCTTGAGCGGATCAACAAAATTAACCCAAGTGTAACAAGTGTAAAACCAAGATTTCATTTCATGGTCGTCGTATATTATTATGGTTAAATGCATATTCATTAAGATTTAAATAAGTTTTACTTAAGTAGTGGTTAAAGAAAGGGGTAGCGATAATGAGTTTTATTATTATTAATAAATAGTATTTGTTTTATGTTTGTATTAATCGTTTATTTAATAATTAGTTTAATGTTTAGTTTTTATTTAACAACCAATCATTTCCATAAAACTAAGTAACTAGTTATACCTATCTATATTTACTTACCACTTTACTTATAACTATATTAATATATACTAAATATATATATATATATATATATATTTCCTTTATAAAAGTTATCAATAACTCTGATAGTCAAATCACATTAGAGCCAACGGTGAAGTTGTTTTCGTCATGAAATAGATGTGGGAGAGAGCCAACCCTCCTATGTAAGTATATATCATATTTCTAATTACATATGTATATATCATATTTCCATGTCAACAACATCGAAAGTGTGCAAGTGTCGGCACCTAACTAGATGAAAGACTTTCGGGGTCTTTTATGGAGAAAGTTAAGTTCAATATCGTGTTTTTAAGCTGTCATTTTAAAATGTCTTTTTGTTTTTTAATGTATCTTTTTGCTTAGTTAATAGGACAATGATGTGATTGAATTTGTATGTGTAAAGATAGTTTAATGAGTGGCAGTGGAATATGGAATTTGTACAATTTGATATCAAGGTATTTTAGGCATTACCAAAAATATAATGATGGAAGAGGTGAATATATATGTTCTGAGTGTAGGGTATCTTTAAAATATTTTGATCTGGGAATTAGATTGTAATGTTTAGAGTATTGTAAAAATAATTTTATTTAAAAGTTAGATTGAAATGTTTATTGATAGAAAATAGATATCATTTTTACTATGAATATGTTTTTTTATAGTTAAGTTAGAGTTATGAGATTATTTTTAAGTATTTTTAACTAATTATTAAAATTTATTGAGATTAGGTTTTAAGAATTTAAGTTAACTAACTATTATCTTTACGACGTGTCACTTTGAGGACTTCCATATAAAATGTTAAAGGCACACTATCAATTAGGAATATTTAGTGGAAAAGTTCTTGATTAATTTTTGGACTACAACTCAATAAACCATAGGGAAGAAGCTTCTCATGGCATGAGTTTGGAGGTGAACATTTGCTTTCATTAATACCTCAGAGTGTGTATTTTAAAAACAAAATGGTGGTTTATTTGAATGTTATTGATATCAAAGTTCAAGGAGCTATCCTTTTGGCCAAATGAATTACTAGGTGTATCTTTAGTAATGAACATTGGAAAATATTGATTATACATACCTATTACACTAAAATGGGATCAGAGACTATTTTATGCACTTTGATGTTATTTCATCCTCGCGTGACTTCAAAATTAATGGCTCTAAAGTATTTGAGGAGCTTGAAAGAATATAGTTATGACCCTTTCTTTGCATTGGAATGGTGCCATAAGATCATTGGATTTGGCTTGTCATTCGATTTGGCTATGAAAAATGACAACTTTCCACTTTAACCCATTTAAACATATTCTTCCCTTAAAGAACTTTTAAGAAAGTTATTTCTATAAGGAAATGCCTCTAGGACGAGGGTGTTAGGCTATGGAAAATATCACACTCTCTAATGAGAATATGGCTGAGAATATGGCTTTGATATGATATGATAAGATGGCCATTCAAGGTATTCAGTAAATGATTATAATTAATGAGATAACATGTTTACTTTGAGGTGTATTTGGGAGAATAGAGGTGGAGGAATGAGAATCCTTTTAGTTCTACAACACTAATAAGATTTATCTATATCTTAGTTATCACATTCATATGATCTATATCTTAGTTATCACATTCATATGAGGAGGCTAAGTAGATAAATCAACATTGCACGATATAATCTTTTAGGCTCTCTTAGTGGATTTTTGCATGGATTCTTGTTTTCTAAAGCTTGCCTTTCAAGGAGTGCCTCTTGACGCTATGTTTCATTATTGATACTCAACAACATTGTGCTAAGGTCAAGACTTTATGTTACTTATTTTGGAATTGTTTTGTTGTTCATGAGTGCTAGAGTTTTGAGTTTTGTATGGTCCTCTTGATATTATATTCTCTTTAGTAAGATCCATTAGAAAGATGTTATCTTGTTGATATAGAATACATGTGTTATTCTACTTAAAAAGGAGTTTGGAACTTTATTGGAATTATTACTTTATATACTATTTGAAAAATCATAAAGTTATATTTAGTTATGAAATATCTGACATTTTTTTTCATTTAAAGATTAGTGACTGAAAGTTTTGTATTCATATTTTAAATCAATAATAATAATCTCCCTTATAAAATATACCAGCATAGATCCATCTAAAAGGGGATCTACCAAGCACTGAGAGGGATCAAATCTCTTAAGGTGCAAACCTTTTTGTAAAGTGGAAAAGTGTAATATAATTTTTATGGTTTTAGTTTATCTAATTTATGTTGTTTTGTATATATGCAATTCTAAATAATTCAAATTTAATTTAGGTCGACAAGTTATTTTTAAATTTTAAATTTTTTATTTTTTATAAAAGACACGTATCAATTCTAGGATGAGCACCGAAGAAGTTACACATCTCTCCCTTACTGAGCTATAAAATGCACCTCTTCAGTGTAATAAATATATTCTTGATATCACTATTTAATTAATTTTATTATGTTGAATTTTAAATAATTATACATATTTACTTTCAACATTCATTGTTAATTTATATAAATGATATTAAAAAATTAAAAAATAATTAAAATATAAAATATATGTTATTTTCTTTCTCTTTCAAAATCATAAAATTATAATCATATATGTAAGTTGTGAGATCAATTGCACACAATAAGTCATGATTCTATCTATGTTGGATAGATATGAGAAGAAACCTACAAAATCTGGAAATATGATGTCATTATTGAATCGCATATATATTTATATGAATAAACATTCAAAATTTATTAGGTATAAGATAAAAATGATTATAATAATATATACAAAACAAACATGGTAGTTGGTGGATCAATTGTGGAAAGAGTCATAATTATCAAATAATGGATAATATAACTAGCAGCTTAAGTATGCGCACACATTCAAAGCTTATTAGGTTACACCACTAAGGTATTGATGCTTCCTTAAATATAAATATAAAAAAGATTCGAGATATATAATTTTTTCGAAAGGGTCACTGTGGTTGGTACTTATTTTAAGCATGGTTCCTTTCCTAATGAAGGGTAAGGTTCTTATTTATTAATTTTATTGTCGGTTATACCATGTTCTTTTGTTTTTGTATGCATGGCGACTAATATGAGAATAAAGTTAGTGTTCGATGATTCATAAATTGGTAAGAGGTCATTTCAAATCTAAATCAATAGAGTGGTTGTTAAATATAATATATATAATATAATAATAATAAAAATTAGATGTTTTATAAGTTTAAAATAGGTATATTTTTTATTATGGAAATGATAAAATATATTTAATGTAATGATAGTTGTTCTTTGTGATGAAGTGGAAGATTCTAAGAGGTTTATTTAGTGATTATTTTTGTTAAAAGTGAAAGTGTCAACCCCTAAGCAATATAAATGAGGATTTAAAAACTAGTTTGTAATGTATGCATTAAAAATGACGACTTAAAAATTAATGTGCAATGTAGGTAGTAGAATTGAGGATTTAGAAGTCGACATGTAAATAGAAGATGAGTAACTTGCAAGTAACTTAATTTAGTGATCAAAACAAATGTTTTGTCGATATATTTTGTTATGTGGAATTTATGTTAATGTGTTGTCATGCCAATTTGGTCATCCTACACCAAGTTTGCTATTTAACCATTTGCACTTATTTATACTCATCTAAACCAACACTTTTATACATTAATATAACCCTTGACTCAAAATGTCTTGTTGGTAGAGTCCATTTCTCCCCCAAAAAGCATGTTGTGCCTTATGATCACATATTCATGTCAATGTACTCACAATCAAAGAGACAATATCATCTTATGACCTAAAAGTCACAATTGACCATAACGTTTAGGGGAAAATATACAAAATCTCATGAATTATGGACTTTGAGCAGGGTGAATACGATGAGCCCACTTGTATGCATCTCATTCAATGCCTACCAAGAAAACCATTTTCTCCCCAAAAATATATTATTTAAGTCCCCCCCTATTGTAGGCAGTAGAAATGAGGATTTAGAAGTCGACATGCAAGTAACTTAATCTAGCGATCAAATTAAATGTTATTCTCATTTAATCATTTACATTGAAATTTGACCAAGTTTGACATTTAACCATTTACATTGATTTATTCTCATCTAGACCAACACCCCTATAGATCAATATAACCCTTCGCTCAAAATATCATGTTGGTAGTGTCCATTACCTCCCTCCCCCCCCCCCCCCCGCCCCACCCAAAAAAAATAGCCTTCTAATCTTAGATTTTTGTAATTGTACTCGCAATCAAAGAGATAATCACATGTTAAGACCTAAAAATCATGATTGACAGTAACTAATATATATATATATATATTCAAACATGATGAATATGATGAGGCCACTTGTATGGTTCTCATTCAATCCCTACCGAGAAAATCCTTTTTCTCCCAAAACCACCTTTCTCCCATAGAAATAGGGGGTGAGAGGCGGAGGAAAGGGGGCATGATCCTACGTAATCTTATGTTGTCAAAATCCATCCTTGAGTATTTTGAGGGTTTCTAAGGTGAGTATATGGCTTGCTTAGACGATGGAGCGATGTGTTATGAGGATGACACCAATGAAAAGTTAGTGAAGAGGAAATCCTTCATTGGACAAGGTAGTCATTATCGAACACACGGTAGCTATACACCATTATATTTTTTCTTGAATATTGAAGATCTCTACTAAACCCACCTTCCCCTCCCCCCCGACCACCCACCTCGCCTTTCATGTTTTGATTATAAGATGATTGAATATGCATTTGAGTTATGGATGTTTATTTAAGTCAATAGGTGTAGATTCATTTTTCATGCTTTGATTTTCTACTCATTATAAGTAGGTCATTATTAGTTAGTTGAGGATGAGACTTTGTGTGTTAACTGGAATTAAGTAAGGTGTTTTTGGTTATATTTGTTAGAGCATAATAGCCCTCATCATAGCTTCATTCACGTACCTAGGGACTTAGGCTACGACTTCATGAGTCCACATGTTGAAATTTCATTCAATTTGGTTTTCCGAGTCACCCTAGAGATCCTTATAAACTCTTAAGGGCCTACACTTCTAATTTTAGGGCACCTGGAGTCTATTTTGGTATACGAGGGTGAATTCCTTCAATTAGGACTTATTTTCCTTGATTTTAGGGTCCCACATTGCAAGTTAGAGTTGTGGAATGAATCTGAGGAGTTTACTCCATTATTCAAAGACTCCATGCACCTCCTTTTTAGCTATTATGAGATAATAGCACTCTCCTTGAGTGTTTTTAGGGATTTACACCTCATGCATGTTCCTTCAGTCAGTTGCTCCTAGCATGTAGGGAGTCAATTCCACTTAGGGTATTCATGGGTGAGTTAACCCATCTTAGAGAGTGTGCATGGTTATTCTGGCTCTAATTAAGCCTAACTAGCATCTCATGCATTGCATGAGCATTTTGAATTGCCTCCATGACCTATTCAAATTACATTGCCCATTTATACTTTCTACTCCATTCAAATTGTTGCCTCTAACCCTAACTCAAATTGTTGGTCTTTAAATATTGTACTCCAACTCTCATTCAATTTAATGAACTTGATCATTCTTATTCTCTTTTGTTCCAAGTTTCTTGTGTAGTAATTTACGTTAACCATTTATTACGCAATGTTTTGATGGTTGTTTTGATTCTGATTTCATATCTATTTAGTTTATGTACCTAGAACTATACATGCTCAAATATTATATGGTATCAAAGCATAAGGGGTACTAAACTAGTTAGTGTTTCAGAGATTTCTTGTTAGTTATCTAGCCTTTATTGGTTGAGAAGGGATTTTGCAGCTAGCAATAAAGATTTTGCAACACCAAAGAAGGCTTTTGCAACCATTATTATTGTAGATTGAATATTTTTTTTGTAGCCACCAAACAAGGCTTTTTGTAGCCACCAAGAAAGTATTTATGCATCCACTAAATAATGCTTTTGCATCCATAAGAAAGGAAAATATCAACCATGAATCTACCTTATGTTCCATTCTTGACCCCCTTCAATTACTTCAAATGGAAATCTAGAGTAGAAATGCTCTTTAGATTGAAGGGCTTGTACTGGATCACCATGGGAACCGAGATGGAACCTACAGATCTTGTTGAAAACTCCAAGTATCTTAACCAAATGGGTGAATCTCATGGGATGCTATGTTACTTTGTTTCTCCAAGTTTTCTATACCACATCTAAGATAAGAAGACCCCAATGAAATATGGACCACCCTATCCTCCCTCTTCGCTACTCAAGATGATATGAGGGGTCATCATTTGGAGGTGGAGTTGACGAACCTGAGGACAAGTGAATTTGACTCCATACAAGAGTTCTTTGCCAAATTTAAATCCATCCTATTGCAACTCAAATGTGTAATATTGATAAATAAGACACTCAGATGGTACTTTGCATCCTTTCAAAGTTGGGTCATAAATTCAACACTTTTGTCTCATCATTTCATTCTATTCGATTATCATTTGGAGCATCTTTAACCATGCCTTGATTATATATTTTTGTTGCCTCTGTGTTGCCTCTCTACTTCAAGAGTAGGATAAGATTTCTCAAACGATCCTTAAAAGGTCCTCAAATTATCATGCACTTGCAACAAATGCCGATAAGAAGAAAGCTAGAACGAAAAAGACTTCATACAAAGACAAAAGGAGCAACAATCCAAGTTTACTCATGAAGACTTCAACTCCTATGATGGAAAGATTGAAGAGGAGATGCCACGCTATCCTTACTACAATAAAGGGCCACATAAAGAAGAAGATGATAGGTACAATATTTTTTTTGAAGAAAAGGAAAAGGAGTGTAACAAGAAAGTGGTCATATCCAGCTGCATGTATGCAATTTCAATAGTGTCATCTCCATGCATCCTTGATTCAAACGAATTTGAAGAACTTGTCCCAAATTAAGTTCAAATTGAAGAAGCGATAGAATAAATTGTCCCAAATCAAGTTCTCATTGAAGAATACCTCCCAGATGTCTTTTTAGTCTCTGGATATATAGCTTTTTCTCATTCTACTCACTAATTCCAACATAATTTTTTATGAGCAGATTAAAAAAAATTACACTCTTTTATAGGGTGGTTTGGGGGGGGGTGTGTGTTCCCATGTGGTTTTTTCCCTCTTTCCCATTTTCAAAGAATTTTATGCGTGCAGGGGCACCTAATATAGTTGTTGATTGTCCAGACCCATTTTTTACTTAATTTGTTTTTACCTAGTTAGGATTAGGGGCATGGGTATTAGAGTAAATAACCCTCATATCCCCCAAACTATTGATTCTAATGGGCCTAACCACACCAAAGTTGGCCTCTTGAGTCACCCATACACCAAAACCATGGAATTGGGGGTGGACTCGTTGATTTGGGGGTGCATCCCCTAATTTGGGGGCACATTCCCCAATTTAAGGAGGCAATTAAGTGAAGACTAGGTGTGCCTCACGGACTGAGGTCCTAACTAGCCCTAATTATTCCTATCTGGTTGTCTAGTGACATTAGCACCTTAGTTCAGTTGCATGCATGCCAATTCAATCCAATTGAGTGCATGCCAGTTCAGTTTAGTTCAATCATTGCAGTGCATTTGAACTCATTCTAGGTGAGTGTGCATGACTAACTGAGGGTCTCTACTCTAAGTTAAGGTTGGCTAGCCTCTTTAGAATGGCATGAGAAATTCAAATTGCCTCTAACCCTAACTCGAATGGTTGGTATTTAAATATTGTACTCCACCTCTCATTCAATCTAATGAGCTTGATCATTCTTATTATCCATTGTTATGAGTTTCTTGTGTAGTAATTTATGTTATCCATTTATTACATAATGTTTTGATGGCTCATTTGATTCTCATTGCATATCTATTTAGTTTATGTACCTAGATCTATACATGTTCAAATATTATAGGTTAGATCTTGGATATGTCAAATTTTTCCTACCAAATCTCTGGGCAAGTTTTTACATTCAAATGTGTGAAAATTCCAAAAACAAGTAGTCTCTATAGCAAAAATATTAATATATTTTATTTAAATATTTTCCTATGATGTTCCACGAAGTTTCGTTATATGCATTTTACCCATGTAATTTGATTGTATGAGTAAAGATGTATTCCCCATTATTAGTCCCTGCCTTTATGCTGGTAGAGACTCTTGTAATTGACTTGTAATTTTTTACATTAACACATCATGCAAATTAAAGCTTTTATTTTTTTATAACCTAAGTTTTATATTGATTTTGAATAATACACTTTATGTTTAACCAATCAATTCTCTTTGTTTGCTAGAGTGTCTATAACTTTATCTTTCAACCATACCATAATTGTTTTCCATATATCTTATTAAGGACCATGGTAGGGAACTTGGCTAGCGCAACATGGTGAGGGATTGGGTTATAGGGAGGTCTTGGGTTCAAATCCCATAGACTCCAACCAATATTTTTATACCAACCATACCTTTAGCAATTTTTTTACCATTTGACCATTTTTTGCCATTCTTGTCGAAACTTCAAATGCCGACAAATTCTACATCTGGAGGCTGTTTCGCACGAAACAAACGTCGCCAGAAAGTTGCCGACGAGCTCTTTAATCCTGTAAGATTTAAATTTTAGTTTGAATACTTTAAATTTGATCAAATTTGAGATGATCCACCTAGATCACCTAATTTCTCCAACATTTGGTTGTTATCCTTCTAACTCCCCATCCCATGACGACAAGCTTACATTTTTAGTATAAAAGAGATGAGGGAGGGATGGGAGGATTAAGAGAGAAGGATGATGTGGGATCCTACTAAGTTTAGATGAGAGTGAGATCCACTCTAAATGTAAGGGATAAACCTCCATGAGGGTCTCCTTCCAGAGACTTTTGGAAAATTCTCTATTTTCGCTTTGTACAAGTAGTGGCGCAAGCTGTACACAAGAAAAGTACGTCGGTGGCACACTCTGTAATGATGCAAAGTGCATTGGTGGAGAGTGACGCACCTTGCTAGAAGGAAAAGTATGGCACTGAATCAAAATAGGGCTTTTAAAGGGGAAAAACCTCATGGATAATCTTCCAAGGAGCTTCTGGATTCATGATCATGACAAGGACGAAAATTTCGTGTAACACCTATCAACATGGAGATGACATATATGAATTTAGATTTCAACCATGTTGGTTTCATTATTGGGATTTGAATGGGAAAACTAATGTTGGCGAGTGATGTAGAGTTATTATGTGTCAATTTCCCAACCAACATGGAGATGTCGTATATTTAGCAAAATCTTGGCTTTGTGTTGCTATTGGCAATGGCATATGACTATGGATATGAATTGGTGAGTTCAATTGGGTGGGGGGTTATCACAATTATACTTTCCTCAATTGCAAGTGAATTGACAATTGATTATAAGTGCATAATGCAACAAACCCAATACTAAATGATTGTTAGGAAAGCATATGTGTAATGACTGAATTGCCCACATAGTATGCAAGGGTATGTAGTGCATGCCGATAAAAACATTGAGACCTAACATATGGTAACTATATCTTTGGGAGGGATTGATGTGATCTCTTCCTTAGATCTATCTTATTGGGTAACTAGAGTTTGATGCTAGAAAATAAAAACTAAGATTTTTCAAAACTTATGGAGGGATAAAGAATGGTGGGTGTAGTCACCGAATGCGTGGCATATGGAACATATGTGGTTCACTCACAATGCTTTTATTTTCATTTTATCAACTTCCTTTTGATTTATGGGTGGTGTGCGCCCCCAACTAAATAATGGATAAGGTTTGTTACTTCTAGGAGAGTGGGGCAATGATTAATAACATGGGCATGGGTGTCACATGACGTGCACAAGGGTGCAACCTTGGAGGCCTTGGTGAATTAACATTGGTGTCTTTAGGTTTTGATTCTTTCCTCTAGTGACTTTGTCATTTCTTGGAATCACTATGTTAATGGTAGGAAAGATGATCCAATGGACCATTTTCATCTGCATTTGCAAGGGTGCCACCTGGATTATGGCTATATAGGCTTGCATTGTTGATACCAAACTTAAATAAGGAGGTGATATGTACCATACTAGGATTCCCAAGGTGAGTGTAGATGTAAATTGATGTCCACCAACCCATGGTGGTGGAAAGAAGAATGAGATTTATGTGACAAGATTAACATAGGTATGGTATTTACTAGCAGCTCCATCTAGTAGGGTGGGGACATTACTTATGGATGTTGAGGAAGTGTTGCAGCTACAACTGTTTTCCCAAATTTTTGAAAATTTGGACCCTCCTTTTTATTTTATCTTGCCTAGGAGTGTGTGGATTCATGAACTCTATTTTGTTTTTCCCTCTGCTGCAGTTTGGATTGTCTTGAGGTCAACTGTTTTCATGCTTTTCGAAAAATTGTTGAGTCTACAAATGCTTTGGGTCGTGGAGTTTAAAGTTCAATCTAAAAGTGTTGTCCTTTGATTTGAATGATTTCTTTTAGTGCTATCAAAAGTCCATTTCTGTTCGAATCAAAGTTATAGTTCTCTATGCAGCCGCCATTTTGGAAACCTTGTTGTTTATCTTACCGATGTTGCGGAGATCCTTATTTTATTTTTGCCGATCTGTAGTCTTAAAGTTTCCGATCGTCGAAGTTTTTATTGGTTTGCAGAAGCCGTAGTTTGATTGTTACCCTTCGTTGCGGCTCCTTAATGAACTAATCGCCCGACGTTGCTGTTCCATTCGCCGATGGTTTGTCCTGACTTTCGCCGATGTTTTCTTTTTGCTGTGGAATCCATTGTCCATCTACCTTCCACCGTTGCGGCTACGTATTGATCTATCCTGCTGACACTTAATGATTAGTCTTTCCAATCCCCGATGCCTGGACGACAGTTGCTATTGTTTTATTTTTGCCGATGGATAATTCTTAGTCTTGATGTTTCCATGGATTTACTGCTTAAACCTTTGCTTTTCAATGATTTGTTTTCTCTATCAGAGCGTTTTTAATGTTTGATTGGAGGGTTAGTCTCTTGTGTCGTCGACACGGTGGTTGCGTTGAGCTCATCATCGCCGACATTTAGTCATGGAAACTTTCGATCGCTGCATTTTTCATTTGAAAACAGAAGCCGCAGTCTGATTGTATTCTGCAACGATGGCTCCGGAACAGACTAACCATCCGTCATATAAATTTTTCTTTCACTGATGCTTTTTATGTTGACCGCAGAATCGTTGTCTGTCTGAAGCCCGCCGTTGCGGCTGTGAATAGGACTATTCTTCCATAGTCCTTAGTTCTTCCGCTCACCAATATTTTTATTTTGATCACGGAAGCCGCAGTTTGATGGTCTTCCATTGTTGCAGCTCCTCAGTGAACTGATCATCCGATTGTTATAGTTTTTCCGCCCGCCGAAGTGGATTATCTGCCAAACGATTAGTGTCTATTGCTTCCGACTGTCAATAGGGTTTTTCCTGTCGTGTTTTTGTTGTGTCGTTACTCTACTTTATGGGATGGCGGAGTTTTCCCATGAGTGCGGGTCGAGTCAAAGTTTCTGTGATGAAGAGCACAGTTTGGGGGTTTTGGTGTACTGAAGAGTGGTGGTTACTTTGTCTTTTCATCCTTTACATTTGTTTATGGTTCATTTCATATAATGCATGTATTGATGCAATTCATGTTACTTTGTCAAATTCTAATTGATCTAATGACTGGTTATTCATGACAGGGTGATTGCTGTTGTAGAGAAGACGTATCTAAAGGACAAAGCAGAAGGGGGCTAGCTGAAGAAAAGAAAAATGAAGAAGCAGAACTAGAGAACAGAAGAAGCAAGTTGGGTTCAAGCTCAACTAGATCTAGCAAGAGACCAACGGATTAATGAGCAAAATAAATAGAGGCAGAGGCCCAGGCTTGGAAAAGTTCAGCAGTTACCAAGCTGGTCCCTTTTTTCATAAAAATGCTCTTAAATCATAAATCTAAAATGTAACGTTTGTATGAATCATGAGCACTCACAAACTAACAAAACTGTGAGATTAAAACGGTTGGGGAAGCCCAAAGGTCACCCGGTGGGGCAACCCAAAGGTTTAGTTGCTTGTAGTATAAGTATTGGAGAGTTAGAGGGAATAAGGAATTTTTCCCAGTTAGATTTGTGAAGACATATTGTAAGAAGAACTATTTCCTTTTGCACTAGATAATTACAATTTTCCTGTTGGAGAAATCTTGGTGGAATGTTCAAATGTTGTGCTATGGATTTGTTGAAGAGGAACTATTTCGTTTTCAGCTCTGTGTCCATTAACTGTAAGATCGTTCTAACTCTTTGAACCTATGTTCTTGTATGAATGTTCTCTGGTTTATTTTATGAAAATTTCCACTATGAGTAATGAATGTTGTTCATAAACAATTGGCTATCTGGTTGTTCAAATATCTTTAAATGTTCATGTGTTTTGAAAGAAGTATCAGCTATCTGTGATTTTTCATAATGCATGTACAAAATACATTACTCATTAATAAATGATAATCTTGCTCCCTAGGGATAGGTTAGGTAGTTAGTTTTAATTTCTTACTGTGTGTGATTTAGATGCGAGAGAGTTTAAGACGAAAGATAAGAACCTGCGCATCACATTGTGACCGCTCCTCGTATTCTCTATCAATCTACATTTTAGATAGGCACTTGCATGTCATACTTAAAACTAAAAACACAAAAATATACACGGTGGACCGGGCCGCAACCGGTAAAACCTTTTATTTTTGTTACTTGACCTACGGTAGCCGGACTGCAAACCGGACGGATTCCCTACACCAAACAGTCACGTGCTAGTTGGGAATGTTGACTGGGGAAAATCCCTTGCTGTTGTTGCCTGTGAATTTCCAAGCCTCAACATTTTCTAGTGCTAGAAGGAGGGCCACCAGTGCATGTTTGGTCGGGGAAATCCATTTCCTAGAGATAACTCCACCAGTGATAGTTTTGAAAGCAGTTTATTTCTTGATCCAAATACTGAAGAGAATAGAGAACATTTGTTTGCTGTGGACAACCAAGTAGTAAATGATCTGAGAAGACACACACGGGCTTATGTAAAGAGTATTGGAGGATTACCCATTATCCTTGATTTACCCCGAAGAGAGTACAAGAGGAAAGACCGTCCCATATTGGAAGATTCAGTGTTGGTTGGAGATTTGGAAGAGTTGGTAGAAGTAGCATTATAGGAAGTTGTTCAGCCTTTGAATCAAGTAGGCCCAAATACACCTTACGGTTCACATTTTCATACTTCTGTTCATTCATCTCCTCATTCTCCACCCAAACTCATGGCAGGCGTAAACGCAAATCAGCCACCCAACCCACCAAATCCACCACCTGCTTGGAAAGCCAGATCACCTTTAAACCTAACACCTCCTTTGCATGACTTACCTCAGGCTTTTGAGAAAATGCTGCCCAAATTTGACCCAAGTGAAAATAGTTTAGTAGATGATCACTTGCAAAGCTTTCACTTGGCCATAGAAGGATTAAGGGTTGGAGAACACGAAGATGTAGTCTGCAAAATTTTTCCACATACCTTGAAAGGGGCAGCAGCTTCATGGTATTTTGCTCTGCCCTCAAACTCAATCCCAGACTGGGATACTTTTGAAAGAATATTCAGAAATAAGTATGCAGCCCAGAAGACTCATGTAGCACTAATGAAAGGTTTATGCACTTTGAAGAAAGAAAGACAAGAGAAAGTGCATAGTTTCACCCAGAGGTTTGCTACTTATCTTAAGAATTTTTTTGCAACTGATAAGCCTTCTGATAAAGTTCCGGTTGAGTATTATATCTCAGCTTTAGGTCCGGACTTGGCTATGTTCGCAAAAGCTCAAGTTAAGCCTACGTCAGTAGAGACTTATGAAGAAGCAGAAAGAGGAGAGGCTGAAAAGGAAAGTATAGAAGATTATCCTGAGCAATCTAGCAAAAAAACTTCCGGGGAAAGAGCCTTATTGCTGTCTAAACCTAAAGAGGAGCAATCACATGATTTTGAGGGGATGTTAAAGATGATGCAAAAGCTTTCCAACAGAATAATAGATTTGGAAAATGAAAGAGAAGCTCAGGAAGCTTATAAGCCTTACTACAAGAAAAGAGAAGATAACAACCCATTCAAGACCCCTCTGCACGGTTCAGCATCAATGAATTTGACAGAGGTAGGGATGGATAATTTTTGCACTTTTCACCAACAACCCCATTCTGAAAAGAATTGTCCTCAATGGTTAAATTCAATAACGATGGTGATGAATCGGCTTTTGGATTCTAAATTAACTAAGGACAGTGATGAAGAGGAAAAAGGTAGTAAGACCATATAAAAACAAGAAAATGATACCATGTTTTTATGGGATTGTGTCTCATTGATTGATACAAAAAAAAGTACTCTGAAATCTGAGAATATAAAAATGACAACCAAAGACCTGAATTTGGTGAATAAAGACAATTCAATAATCTCAAAGATTAAGAAGTTGCAAGAGAATGTCAGGAAACAACCAAAGAACAATGTTGAGGACAAAGTACCTAAAATCACCATTATTAGCCAAGATCCGAAGCAAACCAACAAGCCTGCTAAGCCTATGGAATACCAAGTGGGTAATGTCAAAGAAGACCTCAAAGCACCTGAAGGACCAGAGGAAGAATTTCCCACCAACAACCAACCTGTAGAAGAGATTGTTGAAGCAAGTGTGGGAGGTAAGACTAGGTTTAAAACCCCACCATTCCTTCTGAATTTGGAGATTTTAAACCATAATGTGCACAATTGTCTAGTAGACTCTGGGTCATCAGTAAATGTTATGCCACTTGCAGTTTGCAAAAAGATTAATGGACAACCTAAACCAACTGACTGGCAAGTTACTCAGTTAGACAGGACCAATGTGAAAGTAGTGGGGGAAATGGAGAATGTTCTCATTCGTTTATCTGCAAATAAAAGGATATGTCAGTGCATTGATATTGTAGTAGCAGACATACCTGATGGCTATGGAATGATTTTGAATCGAGACTGGTCAGCAAGACTAAATGGGTATTTTGCTTCACATTGGTCACACTTGTGGTTGCCTTAGAAGGGAAGTCCAAACCAGAATAAGATATTAAGAGAGCCCCACATGAAGCACAATGTTACACAATTGGAAGAAAAAAATGAATCAGTGAATTCTGTGTTGGGAAATTATCTAATTGAACTAGAACCGGGAAACTACCAAGCGAAAGAAGCTAGCAGTACATTAGACACCCAGCCCGATCTCCTTCGGTTTTCACGGGTTGATGAGATTGATTGTAAAATAGTAGTTTCAGTTTCAGATATAGTTTTTCAAGACCAGTAGATGTAGTTTTTGATAATGGGTAGGTCTTTCTCATTTTGTAGCTAAGCCTAACCCCTTAACTTACAAGTTGTCAGATTTACAGGGGTGGGCAGAGGACTAACCAGTTAGTGGTTTAGTTCTCAAATTTTATTTTTCTTGATTTTTATGTTTCTTGATTATCTTGTACATAAATAAATTGATTTGGTTGTTTATTTTGATTTTTGTTTTACTTTAGTCTAGATTTTGATTGATTTCAATAAAAGGAGGCAAACTTTTGGTTGCATGGAGGACATCAGAATTCTGGACTAACTAAAGTCCTTGAGTATAAGACTGTGTACTATTGATTTATCTGAAAGAATTTCTTCTTGTTTAGCAGTTTTCTTGAATGACTATGAACAAATTGAAGTCCTACTTAATCCTTGTAAAATAAATCAGGATCAAAAGGTCTGGAATACTATTTCGAGGTCCATCCATCTCACATTTAAAAATGTCCTAGGGAGTGACAGCAAAAGGCCCATGGAAAGGAAGCAGGGTAAACAGTATATTATATATAAATGATTCCATGCCAAGAATTGAATGCCAAAAGGCAAATAAGAGTCAAAAGCTCCTAAGAAAGCAATATGTATCAAAACAAAGTACTGAACTATATGAGTACAAAATTGCCAAAAGTTCTTCTTCGTCCGTGAGCTGGAAATTAAATATATCTCTCACACAAAAGGACACTATGGATAGAGGAGCATGAATAAAAAATTTAGAAAGAAAGGCATACAAGAGAACTCAAAAAAGGACAAAAAAGTCCAAAAGCACAAAAAGTGCAAAATGGCATGGGAATGAGGAACAAATGAATATTTATGTTTACCATATGTTACAATCCTGTGGTGTCCAAGCTGAAAGCTACCTGAAGACAGAGGTAATAAATGAAACCAATCTTCCTGGCCTCAAAAGAGTTATCTTGACTTGGAAATCTTGGTTTCTATTCTCCTAAATTGGACTATCATCAATGATTAAAAGTACATATATTCGCCATTTGGGAAATCCAGACATCTAGAAGAATTCAACATGTTGGTTTTATTATTAAACAGTCTGTTACTTAAGAAATAAATTGTCTAGAGATCTAGGTCCACCAGGTAGTCGCCAATTGTTGCAGCTGCAACTGTTTTCCCAAATTTTTGAAAATTTGGACCCTCCTTTTTATTTTATCTTGCCTGGGAGTATGTGGATTCATGAACTCTATTTTGTTTTTCCCTCTGCTACAGTTTGGATTGTCTTGAGGTCAACTGTTTTCATGCTTTTTGAAAAATTGTTGTGTCTGCAAATGCTTTGGGTCGTGGAGTTTAAAGTTTGATCTGAAAGTGTTGTCTGTTGATCTAAATGATTTCTTTCAGTGCTATCGAAAGTCCATTTCTGTTCGAATCAAAGTTATAGTTCTCTATGCAGCCGCCGTTTTGGAAACCTTGTTGTTTATCTTACCGACGTTGTGGAGATCCTTATTTTATTTTTGCCGATCCGTAGTCTTAAAGTTTTCGATCGTCGAAGTTTTTATTGGTTTGTGGAAGCCGTAGTTGGATTGTTATCCGCCGTTGCGGCTCCTCAATGAACTAATCTCCCGACGCTGCTGTTCCGTTCGCCGATGGTTTGTCCTGATTTTCGTCGATGTTTTCTTTTTGCTGCAAAATCCATTGTCCATCTACCTTCCGCCATTGCGGCTACGTATTGATCTATCCTGCTGACGCTTTATGATTAGTCTTTTCGATCCCTGATGCCTGGACGACAGTTGCTCTTGTTTTATTTTTGCCGACGGATAATTCTTAGTCTTGATGTTTCCATGGCTTTACTGCTTAAACCTTTGCTTTTCGATGATTTGTTTTCTCTATTAGAGCGTTTTTAATGTTTGATCGGAGGGTTAGTCTCTTGTGTCGCCGACACGACGGTTGCGTTGAGCTCATCATTTCCGGCGTTTAGTCATGGAAACTTCCGACTGCTACATTTTTCATTTGAAAACGAAGGCTGCAATCTGATTGTCTTCCGCAACGGCGGCTCTGGAATGGACTAACCATCCGTCATATAAATTTTTCTTTCATTGATGCTTTTTATGTTGACCGCGGAATCGTTGTCTGTTTGAAGCCCGCCGTTGCGGCTGTGAATAGGACTATTCTTCCATAGTCCTTAGTTCTTTTGCTCACCAATATTTTTATTTTGATCGCAGAAGCTGCAGTTTGATGGTATTCCACCGTTGCGGCTCCTCAGTGAACTGTTCATCCGATTGTTATAGTTTTTTCGCCCGCCGAAGTGGATTATCTGCCAAACAATTAGTGTCTATTGCTTCCAACTATTGGTAGGGTTTTTCCCGCCGTGTTTTTGTTGTGCCGTTACTCTACTTTATGGAATGACAGAGTTTTCCCATGAGTGCGGGTCGAGTCAAAGTTTCTGTGATGAAGAGCGCAGTTTGGGGGCTTTGGTGTACTGAAGAGTGGTGGTTACTTTGTCTTTTCATGCTTTACATTTGTTTATAGTTCATTTCATATAATGTGTGTATTGATGCAATTCGTGTTACTTTGTCAAACACTAATTGATCTAATGACTGGTTATTCATGACAGGGTGATTGCTGTTGTAGAGAAGACATATCTAAAGGACAAAGCAGAAGGGAGCTAGCTGAGGAAAAGAAAAATGAAGAAGTAGAACTAGAGAACAGAAGAATTAAGTCGGGTTCAAGCTCAACTAGATCTAGCAAGAGACCAACAGATTAATGAGCAAAATAAATAGAGGCAGAGGCCCAGGCTTGGAAAAGTTCGGCACTTACCAAGTTGGTCCCTTTTTTCATAAAAATGCTCTTAAATCATAAATCTGAAATGTAACGTTTGTATGAATCATGAGCACTCACAAACTGACAAAACTGTGAGATTAAAATGGTTGGGGAAGCCCAAAGGTCACCCGGCAGGGCAACCCAAAGGCTTAGTTGCTTATAGTATAAGTATAGGAGAGTTAGAGGGAATAAGGAGTTTTTCCCAGTTAGATTTGTGAAGACATATTGTAAGAAGAACTATTTCCTTTTGCAATAGATAATTACAATTTGCCTGTTGGAGAAAGCTTGGTGGAATGTTCAAATGTTGTGCTATGGATTTGTTGAAGAGGAACTATTTCGTTTTCATCTCTGTGTCCATTAACTGTGAGATCGTTCTAACTCTTTGAACCTATGTTCTTGTATGAATGTTCTCTGGTTTATTTTATGAAAATTTCCACTATGAGTAATGAATGTTGTTCATAAACAATTGGCTATCTGGTTGTTCAGATATCTTTAAATGTTCATGTGTTTTGAAAGAAGTATCAGCTATCTGTGATTTTTCATAATGCATGTACAAAATACATTACTCATTAATAAATGATAATCTTGCTCCCTAGGGATAGGTTAGGTAGTTAGTTTTAATTTCTTGCTGTGTGTGATTTAGATGCGAGAGAGTTTAAGACGAAAGGTAAGAACCTGTGCATCACATTGTGACCGCTCCTCGTATTCTCTATCAATCTGCATTTTATATAGGCACTTGCATGTCATACTTAAAACTAAAAACACAAAAATATACACGGTGGACTGGGCCACAACCGGTAAAACCTTTTATTTTTGTTACTTGACCTACAGTAGCTGGACTGCAAACCGGACAGATTCCCTACACCAAACAGTCACGGGCTAGTTGGGAACATTGACTGGGGAGAATCCCTTGCTGTTGTTGCCTGCTGATCTCCTCCCCAAAATTAAAGTTAGGGATCAAATTCAAAGCATTTGGTTGGACAGAACTCCGGAAAAGCAAAACCCTAATCTGCTCCTGAACCAGCTCTGCAGGCTTTCAGCTCCAAATCCAGATTCGACATCTTGACCTGGTAAGATCTAAATATTTTGTATTTCCATTTTAGGTTCTCAGTTAATATGTCTCATCATACCAAGCTTGATGAAAAGCTTGAGGGAGCTGATAACTTCTAAGCTTGGAAGTATAGGATCTCCCTGGTCCTGGAAGAAAAATGAGTTGTACTCCTATATCAATGAGGAGGTTCCAGTTCCAGAGGGAGATGAGGCAAAGGCCTCACATAAGAAGAAGTTGGTTATGGAAAAGAGGATCATTGCTAATTCAATCAAGGATCACCTCATACCACATGTGTCCTCCCTAAAGACACCTAAGGCTATGTTTGATGCCATAACCAAATTGTTTGAAGGGAAGAACATAAACCGGAAGATGACTCTGAGAAACCAACTGAAGAATGTAAAGATCCAGAATGCAGAGACCATCCAGTCTTACTTTACAAGGGTATCTCAGATCAAGGAATAGCTAGAAGCAGTAGATGAAGAAGTGGAGAATGCATAGATTGTGATGACTACGTTGAATGGTCTCCCTAGATCACGGGACTCCTTTATTCAAGGGATATGTGCTAGAAATAAGTTAGTCAAGTTCAACAGACTATGGGAAGAATGCTCTCAAGAAGAAGCTCAGATAACAGCTCGAGAAGAAAAGATGGGAAGTGAAGATCAAGCTCTCACAGTTCACTCCAAGTAAACCAAAAGAAGTTCTCATCACGCTAGAGGTAAGCATCTCCCTAAAAATAACTCTAGAAAAGACATGTCTAGAATCAGATGTTATACATGTGATGAAGTAGGACACTTTGCAAGAGATTGTCCTAAAAGACAGAGTAAGAAAAAGAGCAACAAGAGAAGACATCATGCTCATGCTGTAGAGGATGGTGAACCATCCAAGAAGAGAACCAAATATGAAAGTGAAGACTCTTCTAGTGAAGAAGAATATGTCTTGATTTCTGCTCTCACGGGAAACATCACACGTGGAAGTAATGATTGGCTTATAGACAGTGGAGCTTCCAAAGATATGACAAGATTCAAAGAGTCCTTTGTAAAACTTTCAGAACATGAATCACCTCACAAGGTGAAGCTTGGAGATGACTACCAATATCCAATAAAAGGTAGTGGGGAATCCTCCTATAAACTAGACTCTGGAAAGTCTATGAAGATGCAAGATGTATTGTTTGTACCAGGTCTCAAGAAGAACCTTCTCTGCATATCTGCATTAGATGCAAAAGGAATGAGGGTTGCATTTATAGATGGTCAAGTCATCATGTGTCCAAAAGGAAAGACTGTCAATGATGCGGTAGTGATTGGAGAACAAGAAGGGGGATTGTACAAATTGAAGGGCCATCCAGAACAAGCCTTGGTCCATGACACAATAGAGCCAAGTGAACTTTGGCATAGAAGGCTTGCACATGTGCATTACAGAGCACTACCACTTGCAAGTAAAGCTGTTGAAGGTCTTCCAGAAATTCAAGCAAAACATGACGGAGTCTACAAAGGATGTGCGAAAGGAAAGAACACAAAGAAGACATTTCCAAGTAGCAAGAGAAAAGCTAAAGGAATCTTGGAAATCATCCACTTCGATGTATGCGGTCTAATGTCATAAAGATCTCTAAGCGGGTATGTGTGCTATGTTTCTTTTATTGATGAATTTTCTAGGAAGACATGGATTTACTTCATGAAGAACAAAGATGAAGTATTCAGCAAGTTCAAGGAATTCAAAACCTTGATCAAGAATCACACTGGAAAGAAGATCAAGACCTTTCGATTAGATAATGGCGAAGAATTCACTTCGAATGAATTCAAAGAGCTATGTAAAGATTCAGGGATTAAGAGGGGGTTGTCCACTCCTTATTATCCACAACAGAATGGGATTGCGGAATGGAAGAACATAATTATCATGGAAGCCGCAAGAGCTATGCTTCATGATCAAGATCTTCCTATGCATATTTGGGCAGAAGCTGCCATAACAACGGTGTATGTACATAATCGTACTCCACATAAAGTACTCCAGAACAAGATTCCTGAAGAAGCCTTCTCCGAAAAGAAACCAGAAGTCAGCCACCTCAGAATATTCAGCTGTCCCGTGTACATACACATTCCAAAAGAGAAGAGAACAAAATTAGATCCTTCAAGAAAGAAGGGTATATTTGTGGGATACTATGAAAGCTCAAAGGCTTACAGAATATACTTCCCAGGATTCAAGAAGATTGACATTAGTAGGGATGTGACATTTGATGAAGACACAACTTACAACAAATCCAGAAAGAAACCTTTTGAAGAATCGGAAGAAGCAGAAGCACCCAGAATTCATGATACAACCATGAACGAAGAAAATCAAGAAGAAGATCGAGAATTTGAAGAACCACAAAGACCTGTAGATCCACCTCAGGAGAAGAATCCTCACAAGAGGAAACTTGCTTGGGTACGGGAAATTATCCAAGGTGTGGAAAGATATGGGGCTCCAGAAGAGAATCACAGAGAAATAAAGAGGACTAGATCCTGCTCCGGGTATGTAGCATTACTATGTGATTTCATCAATAAAGAACCTTCCAATTATGAAGAAGCAGCAAAATGGAAATAATGGAAGTATGCTATGATCGAAGAATATCAATCGATCATGAATAATGATGTTTGGGATGTTGTCCCAAGACCAGAAGGGAAGTCAGTTGTAACTTCCAAATGGATCTACAAGATCAAGCATGCTGCAGACGGTAGCATAGAGAAATATAAAGCAAGATTTGTTGCTCGGGGTTTCTCTCAGAAAGAAGGAATAGATTATGAAGAAACCTTTGCACCTGTAGCTAGATACACTTCCATCAGATCAGTACTTGCTCTGGCTGCAGTGATGAAATGGAAGATGCACCAAATGGATGTAAAGACTACTTTCTTGAATGGTGTAGTGGAAGAGGAAGTGTATGTGGAGCAGCCACTCGGTTTTGAGACACATGACAGGGAGTCTCATGTATGTAGATTGAAGAAAGCCCTATACGGTTTGAAACAGGCACCCATGACATGGTACGACAGAATTGACAGCTTTCTATCTAGTTTGGGCTTTACCAAGAATAAAGCAGGTTCCAACCTTTACTACAAGGTTGAAGATGGCAACCCAGTGATGCTCCTACTGTATGTAGATGATCTATTTGTGACAGGTATGGATGGGTTGATTGTTGATACAAAGAGAAATCTTGCTACCGAGTTCGAAATGAAGGACTTGGGTATGATGCATTATTTTCTAGGTATGGAGGTGTGGCAGATTACGGATGGAATCTCCCTTGGACAAGGGAAGTATGAAGTAGAGATCCTGAAGAGGTTTGGGATGATGGACTGCAAGGCCATGACCACACCTATGGCATCAAACCTGAAGCTATTGAGTGATGCTTCATCAGAAGCAGTTGATGCCATGATGTATCATCAGATGATTGGGTTCTTGATGTACTTGACGAACACGAGACCAAATATTTGCTTTGCTGTGAACACCTTGAGCTAGTTCCTGACAGATCCAAGACATGTTCACTTGACTGTTGCAAAGCATATTCTGAGGTACCTGAGGGGTACAATTGATTATGGCCTCAAGTACGAGGTGAATCAGAAGATTAACCAATAGGTTTATGTTGATTCAGATTGGGTAGGTAGTGCCATCGATAGGAAGAGCACTTCAGGATGTTGTTTCAGTATGGGATCAGGTGTGATCTCTTGGTTTAGCAGGAAGCAATCCTGTGTGGCATTGAGTATAACTAAAGTAGAGTAGGTCACAGCTTGTTCATCTAGTTGTGAGGCAGTATGGCTGAGGAAGCTACTGTTTGATTTATTTGATCTCTAGATGGATGCTACTTGTATACATTGTGACAACCAAAGTTGTGTGAAGTTGTCAAAGAATATAGTGTTCCATGACAAGTCGAAGCATATCGAGATCAAGTATCACTATATCAGGGATATGGTGCAGTGAAGCTCCAGTATGTTACGACGGACGATCAGATAGCTGATGTGTTGACGAAGCCATTTGCCAGAGTGAAGTTTGAGTATTTCAGGGAGAAGCTTGGTGTTCTCCAGATCGAGGTCCCTTCCAAGGGGAAGTGACGAGTCCGGAAGCCATTTTGACGTAGGTCAGATGTAAGGGTTGAGCCATTCTATCATGGTGAGAGGATTGGTTCCTTCCATGTTAGATATGAGTGCCAAGCCATTCTGATATGACTGTAGGATTGGTTCCTACATGGTCAGATATAAGGGCTACTGCCATTCTTGGAATGGAGCTGCTTGGTGAGTTACCAGGAATACTTGGTCTGGGACTAAGGGCCTTTCTGAGACGATTGTAAGATGCAGTCTTACATGATCAGATGTAAGTGCTGAGCCTTTTCACAGATGATAATAGTTGTATCCTATCATGCTGGTGAATGTGAGTGCTGGGCCTTTCTGATGTGATTGTAGGATTGGTTTCTACATGATTAGATGTGAGTGTTAGGCGTGCCTTTCTGATGAGTAGGTCAGATGTAAGTGTTGGGTGTTCCTTTCTGATGAGTAGGTCAGATGTAAGTGCTGGGAGGGCCATTCTGACTTAGTGTCAGATATAAGCGCTGAAGAAGACCTACATGGTGGCTAGGCCTGCAACCAGCATGAAAAAGGGTTGGATCTGTAGAACTTCACGTGACGAGAAGAATCATGAGATATCACATATGATGGTGACCTAGTGATGATCCAGATCGAGCTATGATTCAGATCCAATTATGATGTCTCCAAGATGATCCAGATCGAGTGATGATCCAGATCCAGCAGTGATGATCCAGATCCAGCAGTGATGATCCAGATCGAGTGATGATCCAGATCCAGTGATGATCCAGATCGAGTGATGATCCAGATCCAGTGATGATGTCCAGTGATGATCCAGATCTAGTGATGATGTCCAGTGATGATCCAGATCCAGTGATGATGATCCAGATCGAGTGATGATCCAGATCCGAAGATGAAGATGACTTAAAGATGAAGATGACTTGAAGATGCAGATGACGAGATGATCCAGAGAAGAAGACCAGTGATGAAAATTGTGTCGAGAGAATACCTTCCTAGTTAAGAGGGAGTGTTAATGTAATTGTAACTTCGAAATGTCTTCACTTGTATTTCTTATGTATTGTAAACTGATGTTTATTTCGGGATATATTTGTAATGTAATTGAGTCATGTCATGCCCTGATGTTTCGATCGGGAGGATCTATAATGTAAACAAGTCATGTGAAGTTATTGTGGGTAACCCTCCTATTGTCTAAAGGTTAAAGTCCCTGCAGTTTTGGGGCACTAGGGTTATTAGACTCTCTTAGAGAGATCGGCCCTAGTAGGGTTTTAGTCATGTCGGGAATTAGTATAAATAGAGAGCTAGCCTCTATATTTAGCACACACTCACTCACACTCAGTTGTAGCACATAGTTGAGGAAGAGAAAGACACTGGGGCAAAGAAGAGAGAGGTTACTGTTGTCGGGAGATCATCTTACTGTTTTGGGGTTTTACTTTTGGTGCTGATTCTATCTTTGAGGAAGTTGCATGGTTTTCTCTATTTATGGTTTCCCTGAGGAAAAACACTGTGTTCATTTTCTCTTGTGTTTGATTTCTGTACTTGTTATTCTCTCAGTTAAATATCCTAACATAATGCTAGCTTGAATGATAAAAACTAACAATCTAATCACCTTCCACTCAAATTTATCTAAGCCTTCCAAAAGCTCTCGATGGATATGGTCTAAGTCCATCAAAGATGAAAAGTGAAGGTATGAAAGTGTCAGTTATATTGAAGGGCATGTCCCGATAGAAATGGAAACATTTTTCAATAGCCAACAATATTTATCTCAAGTGAAAATGCAACCCACAAATGACGCATAGGTATAAATTAATTTGATCTCTAAGTTACCTTTAACAAATTTGGACAAGGGATTGTTATCTTCTTATAGTTAAGGGTGGTAGTCAAAAGAGAGTTGCTTGGCTTAATGAGATTGGAAAAATCCACTTGAACTCAACTTATGACCCCTACACAATGAATTCTAATAAAAATAGGGTCCTACGTTATGCATCCACATGCCATGACAAGAAATTAACCATCAATGTGGATGGTATTAGGAATTATGATTCCATCTTCTCGCCCCTAAGTGATTTAATTACTAGGCACACTTAATGAAATGCAAAGGAACATGAGTAGAAACCTATAATTCTAGAAAAAAATAGAGCTTCCCCCTATCCTTATTGAAGTTATTAATCGATAAACTAAAAGTAGGATTTTGGGAACTTATGTGTAGTCTATTAAATGGACAATCATACAATGTGTATACGTACCTAAAATAATTGTGGACAAATCATGGATATTAACATACAAAGTAGATCCATGATGAAATAATGACATGGCCATGACCAATACAAAGTGGATTTGTGTGAAAGTACATAAAAAAATCTTCCTCGCAACCTCGGTAAAGTACATGATCCCCATGGTCTTCAACCCGAACTCACAATGATAGGATTATATCCATGTGAATAAAGAAGCTAAAGTCAAACATGGTAGAAATCATTTGATTACCAGTCAATAATGTAAACCGTGAACAAGTGCGAGGGAAATCACCAATCATGATAATGATCCCCGAGGCATCCTAGTACATTCCTATGAATGAAAATGGATGAGATGGAGTTGAACATCCACATAATCATTCGATCAGAGGTCAATGGTGCAAACCCATTGTTGAAAGTGAGGAAATCATTTATTGAGGCATGTAGAATCCAAGATACTGACTAGTTTCTAAGTTTAATCCCTGGATGACGTGATGATGTCGATAGGAACAAACTCGTCAAAGGAGGGTCATAATGTATCCCACATCATTGACATGAAACCAAAATAGGAAAGTGAGGTAAGATGGTAGATCAAATGAGTGTGAATTGACACCAAGGTGTAATGGCGAATACGAGAGACTATTTTAGGGACAACCAACACAATAGAGGGATTTATGACTTCAAAGGTTGATTCCATATGGAGACTTCCCTTGAACATATAATGACATGACAAGTGACTTGGCAGTATCAACTTAATGAGGCAAAGACCAAGACTCAAATTACTTAATATAACAAATTACCGAGGCATTCTTAGGATGACCCAAAGGAGTAAGATGACTCATGGAATTGGTATAACTCGAGGACAAGCTGATTACCCAGCTATTTGAATAAGATTTAGACAAGTGCCATGTTCAAGAGTGAATTTAAGCTACTATGAATATAGATTAGATATATCTTTCAATTCTCTTAATTTCCTCATCATGATGGATGAGTGCCTCTTTTCTTTCTAACGAGCTAGAAGAGGGTGACAAACACATGATGTAGCTCATCATGGATGAGTCCAATATAACATGTTTTATGAACCTGAGAAAGGAGGGGTTCGATCCTGAAAAGGGCCTTTCAATGTGTAATTTTTTGAGTCTAGAGATAGAAAACTCAGTGGTTTTTCATGTTTAGAGAGTCTGAAAAGACTAAAGAAGACTTGAAGATGGATTTTTTCGTAAATTTAGTCCCCAAGTTCTGAAAAAGTATAAAATAACACCTAGGCCAACTCTTCTAGTCAAATGTTGTCTAGATTATTCCCTTTTCATAATTAGTCTAAACGGTAAAAAAAGGGGTAAACTATCACCCGATAGACAACATTTCAAATACTTTTACAAGCGTGAAGGAAACAAGTTTGATTGGCAATCTTTTCATATTTAGAGAGTCTAAAAAGAGCTTAAAGAAAAATCCAAGGGGTACCTTTTTTGTACAGGTTTTGCGATCCCAAAAAAGTGATAAAAGTATACTTGACACCTTTTTACTTAGTTTTTATCGAGAACGACCATGGTATCAAAAGCGCTCAGAACAATTTTCATCCAGAGAACAAAAAAGTAAAAATTCAGCTCAAAACATCTTTTTCATGTTTAACCAAAGCACGAAAAAGGTAAAAAGAAAGCTCAACACCATCTTATTGGTTTTAACTTCAAATATTGGTTGTAAGAATGCGCAAAGAATCGACTTCATTTTTTAACGAGCTTAAAATAGTAAACAGAATATGCTCAAACTAAGTTTAATTTTTTAAAGAGCTTAAAATTCAGAGAAACTATGTTATGTATGATTCCTATTGGTGGGCCCCTTCCCAATATGATGCCCAGAGGTCGGTACTTAAGATGATACCCATTAACATGTTTTTTCCAAACATGATGTCCAAAGGTTTGGATTTTCCCCCCAGCATAAAGGTCATATGATGACAATATGCCCCCTAAGCTTCGTTTAGTTCTCCTATTCTTTTTGTTCACAGGATTAAACTTTCAGTTACTAATGGGAAAACAGTCGCCAGAAATAGAGTAAAAATAAAAAGTAAATGGTACAGGTGGATGAAAAGAAGGTTCAAGCATTCAATCTAGTGGAAGTCTCAACTTAGTGGGAGGGGGGTCCGTTTCATTTTTTAACGAGCTTGACATAGAAAGTGAAGCATGATTTTAATGATGTGAGGTAGCGATATCAGGGTTACGTGGCAATTTATTGGATTCTACACAAAAACATATTTACCAAACGTGTAAGGTGTGGAGGATTAGGATAAGGCAAAGGAAATACCCCTATCAGGGAAGAATCCCTATGAAATCCTACTCCTACATATTCATACTAAGGACGAGACTGCCCCAAGAGAGGAACTAATTTATTTGCATTCATTTGGACATTTGGATTGAAAAAATCGAGTTGGTCGATGGTAACGATATTTCCTTGATGAGGAAATTGTACCAAACAATAGACTGAGGATGCAATGGCGGTCATTTAATAAAACCAATTCCCTTCGAGTAGAATATTATAGTCCAAAGGTGAATTAACTACCTCTACATATATGGAGACAGTCTTTCCTCACAAACCTATGTCTATGGAAGGTAATAGTCCATAAGGTTGAAAACCACAACCATTAAAATCCTTCAACGTAGTTGGAGATGAACTAACAACAAGAGATCCAATATCCCACCAACAATACAATGCCATGATAGAAGTTTAGGATCCTTAGTACAAAATGATACGATGGATATTCTTTCCAACATAACTCATATGAATCAGGAAAGTGTTACACCAAAATCTTGTACTCTTGATCCACGTTTCAACCCTTTGCCTAATCCCCAAGTTTCTCTCTGCTAAATTTGTTTGAGATTGAGGTTTTTATTGCCTTTTTTCCCTCTCTAAGAAGGTCGGCGCTCTATCTCCCACTGCTAGGTGTGCCAACGGTGCTATTTCCCTTCATGGAAGGTGTGCCGGTGCTGTTTCAAGGGAAAAAAATGGAGCTTCGAGGCCATTCTTGAAGGTGGATGAGGTAGAGCTCTATCCCTAATATTTAGGTGAGGTGGGATTCGGTTTCTAACCTATAGGGAAGATCCCTTAGATCCCTCCTCCTAATCCTCAACCTACTTTATCCCTTTAGCCTTATAAATTAAACCCTCTCTCCATTTGTAAGGGAGGAAGGACTATGATACTCTTATGTTGGTGGAATTTCTAGGTGATCCCTATCATTCTTTGGAGGCTTGGATTTGGCTTGGAATGTTGGATGGAAAGTTGCAGCATTAAGGTTTGGTTGTGACATTCCTACCTTTCGTAATTCTATGTATCTCCTTGATTACATTAATACAAATCTCTTTCCATAAATGTTATTGTGTTAATAATGTTTAGAGATTTCTTCCTTAACTGTTAGCTTAGATCAATTATATGTTTGGATATGCATATATTGTTTGCTTGTTTCCACTTGCTTGATAGGGTTTTGCAGCTGAATATCTGAAGATTCTGGAGCTTGGATCAACAAAGAGAGAAGAGGATCTGTATATTTCAGGTAGGTGATCTATTCGTTACTTTGCATTTCCATCTGATCTAGGAAAGTAGGTTGTATTATGCATTTGATTTGTTCTAGATCCACTTGGAGTAGGGAGAATTGGCTTGATTCTGATTGAGTATATTTATCCAGTAACAAAAAGACAATTGATGGGATAACCTCGTCGTAAAATAGTCCAATTGTAACATTATAGGGTTAGAATTTTATGGGTCCATAGTTGCAATAACCGTCAACATAGTTCTACATTGACCATGACAGTTCTATAGAACTTCCAGTATGGACATTGCACAAGGTTCTTGCACCATATCTTATACAATATTGTAATGTTGGGTATCACAAGCATTCGTATTAAAAAATGACCTGCGAATGGATTCCTTGGGAGGTCGCAACACTAAATCAGGAATAGGAATCTCTATTGATAGAGAGTCATTCGATGGAGGAGTGGAAGAAGATGCTTCAACTGAAGCCTTCCCTTTTGAACTTCCATCCTGAGTTGGAGTAGATTCATATGTCTTGGATCAGGTAGTCATATTAACCATTCCATTCATCATAAGGACATGATTAGTGGAGGATTCCACATTATGATAATCATTTCCATTTCCCCCATGCCGAGGGGTTTGATCTTGTGAAATAAATTGTTGTTGTTGTGGAGGGAAGGTAGTACTTTTAAAAAACTAATTAATATCCTCATGATGAGGATAGTCATTGGTGTAATGGTCATCGTTACAAATGAGGAAAGGATACTTATCCTTCTATGGTGGTTTGGTTTCGCTGGTTTGGTATGGGGTGGATGATTTCTCCTGCTTGTTAGAATATTTTTTTCCTTTCTTCTTACCGCCTGAAGATGAAGAGGATTAGACTTGGTTCATATCATATGTGGAGACCTGAGAAGAATTAGAATGGGTTTTCTTTCCAGTATGATCTGAAATATACCGGGGATAGACAAAACCTACCAAACCATCAATAGGGGGCTTTAGCACAGGTCGTGAAGGATTATTGGTAGGCTGAGAATAATTCAAAATCCAATCATATAACGTGTTGGATTGAGAATACACTAAATCCAAATATTGAGCATGATTGATAGCTTGATCCTAGGTAACGACACCTCCCATAGAAACATCTCTGGAAATAGGTGGAAGTAACGACTTGGTGAACCAATAATCCAACAATTGGTCCATAATAGGAGATTTTATTAGCTCGTTCAGCCTCCTCCACTCATGAAAATGTGATCCAAAATGTGGGTAGAGGTGAATTTTTAGAGCGAGGTAAAAAATTTAGTACTAGTCTCATAACGGATTGACCACTGAAAATGCGTTAATAATTCCACAACTAGAGTGACAAAATATGTAAAGAAGTTTGAAGGTAACTCAATGTACCACTTTGTGGTGGTATCAGTGAGCCTCCTTTGGATTAAGCTCAAATTAATGGAGTCAACCATTAATGAATTCAAGGAACACCATCAATGAAAGGACATGACATTATTGTTAGAGTACTCACCAAGTTACCCATCGAAATTCGGAATATCAGATGGGAGTTTTGCTGAGACGGGGGGCCAAAACGGTGAATGTTGGATGGGATCATTTGTCAAACGTGACAGATATGGAAAATCTAGAGTTTCCAGAAAAGGTAACTGTTAGTCTGGTTGAGGATACTAGTAATAATTATTAGGCATTGTGATACCACTAGGACCATAAGTTGGTCCTCCCATATATGGAGGTTGTGGATTCATACCCATGTACTGAGGTTGAGATTGTGCAGGCACAACAGGTTGTTGGGGAAACATAACTGTATATTGGGACTGAGAATACTGTAGGGCCATACCTACATGTTGTAGTTGAGGGGATTGAAAAGTTAAGGGAATGGTTTGTTGATGGGATGGGCCCACAAAATTACGTCGAGTCCCAAAAAAATTTGCAGTCCTAGAAACATTAGGAAATATAATATGTAGGGGTATAGTACTAGTCGTGGAAGGGATGAGTATATAACTCGATGGACCCCAATATATATAAAACCGCCCAATTTGGTAATTTCCCAGTAGCCAAGGGTTTCCCTGCAGTCCCGATTTTTCCTATGTTAAAGGGTATGTAAAGGTTTGGCATGGGAAACATGTTCACACTACTCATGGGAGTAGAACTCAAAACAACTAAACCACTGGACATAACACCCAAGGAAGCTTAATTATAAACATGAGTGGGTGACTGTAATTGGGTTGGTGTCGTCATAGCTACGTTACTCAAAGGAGAAGTAAAATCCATGACTTAAGGATCAACAATAGTCGAAGTCAAAGGAAAAGGAAGACTTGGAAAGTTAGGCATGCCTAAAGTTCTTTGTTGAGATGATTCAAGCTGATGTTAATGAGTAAGGATAGAGTCTAAAAAACTTGAGTGTCACTAGTACAAAATGAGGAATTAGCTACTACGTGACTAAAAATTCTGGCCACCACAAGTTTTTCAAGTGATTTACTACTAAATATGAGCAATTTTGATTGACCCAACTATAAACAACTGAAATTAACGACTAATTTAGTCAGCAGTTAATAAATATGACTAGCTAATAAGTGAGAGAGTTTAAAATGACTAACATAAATGACTAATTTAGTCACGCCATAAAAAATGACTAAGTAGAAGAATATGAATTAGTCATTTATGTTAGTCATTTTTAATTGTGTCATGGAAAATTGCAATTGTGACAATGAAGTGTTACAATTTAGTAAATTTCGTAAACTGTCTACCTTCTATTAGTAATATTTGTTGATGTAATTGTAACTTCGGAATGTATTCACTTGTATTTCTTATGTATTGTAACCCGATGTTTATTCCGGGATGTATTTGTAATGTACTTGAGTCATGTCATGCCCTGAGGTTCCTATCGGGAGTTTCTATAATGTAAACAAGTCATGTCAAGTCAAGGTGGGTAACCCTCCTATTGTCTAAGGGTTAAGGTCCCCGTAGTTCTGGGGCACTAGGGTTATTAGACTCACTCGTGAAGTTGGCCCTAGTTGGGTCTAGTCAAGTTGGGAATTAGTATAAATAGAGAGCTAGCCTCTTTATTTATCACACACTCACTCACACTCAGTTGTAGCTCATAGCTGAGGAAGAGAAAGACATTGGGGCAAGGAAGAAAGAGGTTATTGCTGTCGGGAGATCATCTTACTATTTTTGGGTTTCACTTTTGGTGCTGATTCTATCTCTGAGGAAGTTGCGGGGTTTTCTCCATTTGTGGTTTCCCCGAGGAAGAACACTATGTTCATTGTCTTTTGTGTTTGATTGCTGTACTTGTTGTTCTCTTAGTTAAAGATCCTAATGATATGCTAGCTTAATGTTAAAAATATAACATGGTATCAGAGCTAACCTGAGAAGAAGACACTGTGCAGCTACGGGAACTAGGGCTTCCTATTTTGTGGATCTCTCTCCACAGATTTTCAGCAAATGTAGGGTGGAATAACTCTCCTCCCTAGGCGGCACATCTTTCTATCGAAGTAGAATCCAATTCTGAGGTTTTTCAGTTTTGGACCCGACACTACTACCAGAAATTAGGGCTTTTCACAGAAGTGGAATTTTTCAGTGAGCCCAGGCATGGATTGATCTCCTCCTCAAAATCGAAGTTAAGGATCAAAATCAAAGCATTTCGTTGGACAAAACTCCGAAAAAGAAAAACCCTAATCTGCTCCTGAACCAGCACTTCAGAATTTCACTTCCAAATCCAGATCGGACATCTTGACCTAGTAAGATCTAAATCTTTTGTATTTCCATTTGAGGTTCTCAATTAAGATGTCTCATCATACCAAGCTTGATGAAAATCTTGAGGGAGCTGATAACTTCCAAGCCTGGAAGTATAGGATCTCCCTGGTCCTGGAAGAAAATGAATTGGACTCCTATATCAGTGAGGAGGTTCCAGTTATAGAAGGAGATGAGGCCAAGGCCTTACATAAGAAGAAGTTGGTAATGGAAAAGAGGATCATTGCTGATTGTATCAAGGATCACCTCATACCACATGTGTCCTCCCTCAAGACACCTAAAGCTATGTTTGATGGCCTGACCAAACTGTTTGAAGGGAAGAACATCAATTGAAAGATGACTCTAAGGAACCAGTTGAAGAATGTAAAGATCCAGAATGAGGAGACCATCCAGTCATACTTCACAAGGGTCTCCCAGATCAAAGAACAACTGGAAGCAGTAGATGAAGTAGTGGAGAATGCAAAAATTGTGATGACAACTTTGAATGGCCTCCCTAGGTCATGGGATTGTTTCATCCAATGAATCTATGCTAGGAAGAAGTTAGTCAAGTTCAGTAGACTGTGGGAAGAATGTTCACAAGAAGAAGCTTGAATAGCAGCTCGAGAAGAAAATATGGGAAGTGAAGATCAAGCTCTCATAGTACACTCCAAGAAAGGAAGAAGGGAAAAGCATCATCACCAAGGTAAGCATTCTCATCAGAAAGGTTCATCTAAACTCAGATGTTATACATGCGATGAAATAGGACATTATGCTAGAAACTATCCCATGAATAAGAATGGATCCAAGAAGAAGAGGAACTCCAAAAGAAGACATCATGCTCACACTGCTGAGGATGATGATCCTCCCAGGAAGAGAGTAAAACAAGAAAGTGAGTACTCTTCAAGTGAAGATGAATATGTTAGATCTCTGCTCTCACGAGAACTGTCACTCATGGAAGCAAAGATTGGATTATTGACATTGGGGCTTCCAAACACATGACAGGTTTCAAGGAATCCTTTGAGAAACTATCCGAACATAATTCACCCCATAAGGTGAAAGTTGGGGATGACTACCAATATCCCATAAAAGGTAGTGGTGAATCCTCCTACAAGCTAGACTCTAGAAAGTCTATGAAAATGAAGGATGTCTTGTTTGTACCAGGACTAAAGAAGAATCTTCTCTCCATATCGACACTGGATGCAAAAGGCATGAGGGTTGCATTTGTAGATGGCCAAGTCCTCATGTGGCCAAGAGGAAATACTATTGATGATGCAATAGTAATTGGAGAACAAGAAGGAGGATTATACAAATTGAAATGCCATCCAGAACAAGCCTTGGCCATGACATAGTAGAGCCAAATGAACTTTGGCACAGAAGGCTTGCACATGTGCACTACAGAGCACTACCACTTGCAAGTAAAGCTGTTGAAGGTCTTCTAGAAATTCAAGAAAAACATGAAAGGGTCTGCAAAGGATGTGCGAAAGGAAAGAATACAAAGAAGACATTTCCAAGTAGCGAAAGCAAAGCAAAAGGAATCTTGGAAATCATCCACTCCGATGTATGCAGAGCAATGTCATCAAGTTCTCTAAGCGGGTATGTATACTATGTTTCTTTCATTGATGACTTTTCTAGGAAGACATGGATTTACTTAATGAGGAACAAAGATGAAGTTTTCAACAAGTTCAAAAAATTCAAAGCCTTGATCGAGAACCACACAGAAAAGAAGATCAAGACCTTTCGATCAGATAATGGTGGAGAATTCACATCAAATGAATTCAAAGACTTATGCAAAGAATCGGGGATTAAGAGGGAGTTATCCACTCCATATAATCCACAACAGAATGGGGTTGTAGAAAGGAAGAATAGAACTATCATGGAAGCTGCAAGAGCAATGCTTCATGATGAAGATCTTCCCATGCATCTATGGGTAGAGGCTGCCAGAACATCGGTGTATGTACAGAACCGTACTCCACATAGAGTACTCGAGAAGAAGACTCCTGAAGAAGTCTTATCCGGCAAGAAACCAGAAGTCAGCCATCTCAGAATATTCGGATGTCCAGTGTACATACACATTCTGAAAGAAAAGAGGTCAAAGTTAGATCCTTCAGGAAAGAAGGGTATATTTGTGGGATACTTTGAAAGCTCGAAGGCTTACAGAATATACTTCCCAAGATTCAAGAAGATCGACATTAGCAGGGATGTAACATTTGATGAAGACACAGCTTACAACAAATCCAGAAAGAGACCTGCTGAAGAACCCGACGAAGCAGAAGCACCCAGAATTCATGATACAGCCATGAATGAAGAAACTCAAGAAGAAGATCAAGAATTTGAAGAACCACAAAGACGTGTAGATCCACCTCAAGAGAAGAATCCTCACAAGAGGAAACCTGCTTGTGTATGAGAAGCTATCTAAGGTGCGGAAAGATATGGGGCTCCAGAAGAGAATCAGAGAGAAAGAAAGAGAACCAGATCCTGCTCCGGATATGTAGCTTTACTATGTGACTTTATCAATGAAGAACCTTCCGATTATGAAGAAGTGACAGAACGGAAAGAGTGGAAGGATGCTATGATCGAAGAGTATCAATCGATCATGAAGAACGATGTTTGGGATGTTGTCCCAAGACCAGAAGGGAAGTCGGTTGTAACTTCCAAATGGATCTATAAGATCAAGCATGCTACAGATGGTAGCATAGAGAAATATAAGGCAACATTCGTGGCTTGTGGCTTTTCACAAAAAGAAGGAATAGATTATGAAGAAACCTTTGCACCTATAGCCAGATACACTTCCATGAGATCAGTACTTGCTATGGTTGCAGTGATGAAATGGAAGATACACCAAATGGATGTCAAGACTGCCTTCTTGAATGGTGTAGTGGAAGAGGAAGTGTATGTAGAGAAACCACTTGGTTTTGAGACACATGATAGGGAGTCTTATGTGTGTACATTGAAGAAAGCCTTGTATGGTTTGAAATAGGCACCCAGGACATGGTACGGCATAATTGACATCTTTCTATCCAGTTTGGGCTTTACTAAGAGTAAAGCAGATTCCAACCTTTACTACAAGGTTGAAGATGCAACCTAGTGATTCTCCTACTGTATGTAGATGATCTGTTTGTAACGGGTATGGATGGGTTGATTATTGACACAAAGAGAAAGCTTGCTGCCGAGTTCAAAATGAAGGATTTGGGTATGATGCATTATTTTCTAGGCATGGAGGTGTGGCAGAATGCGGATGGAATCTCCCTCGGACAAGGGAAGTATGCAGTAGAGATCCTGAAGAGGTTTGGGATGATGGGCTACAAGGCCATGACCACACCTATGGAATCAAACCTGAAGCTATTGAGTGATGCTTCATCAGAAGTGGTTGATGCTACGATGTATTGTCAGATGATAGGGCCCTTGATGTACCTGACGAACATGAGACCGGATATTTTCTTTGCTGTGAACACCTTGAGCCAGTTCCTGGCAGATCCGAGACATGTTCACTTGATTGCTGCAAAGCATATTCTGAGGTACCTGAGGGGTACAATTGATTATGGGCTCAAGTACGAGGTGAATCAGAAGATTAACCTGGAGGGTTATGTTGATTCATATTGGGAAGGCAGTGCCATCAATAGGAAGAGCACTTCAGGGTGTTGCTTCAGTATGGGATTAGGTGTGTTCTCTTGGTTTAGCAGGAAGCAATCCTGTGTGGCATTGAGGACAGCTGAAGCAGAGTATGTCGCAGCTTGTTCAACTAGTTGTGAGGCAGTATGTCTAAGGAAGCTACTGTATGATTTAATTGATCTCCAGATGGATGCTACTTGTATACATTGTGACAACTAGAGTTGCGTGAAGTTGCCAGAGAATCTAGTGTTCCATGACAAGTCGAAGCATATCGAGATCAAGTATCACTATATTAGGGATATGGTGTAGAGGGGAGTAGTGAAGCTCCAATATGTTGCGATGGAGGAACAAATAGCTGATGTGTTGAAAAAGCCATTGGCTAAGGTGAAGTTTGAGTACTTCAGGGAGAAGCTTGGTGTTCTCCAGATCAAGGTTTCCTCCAAAGGGAAATGATGAGACCTAGAGCCATTCTGACATGGTGAGAGGATTGGTTCCTTCCATGGTCAGATGTAAGGGTTGAGCCATTCTGTCATGGTGAGGATTGGTTCCTTCCATGTCAAATATGAGTGCTGAGCCATTCTGATGTGACTGTAGGATTGGTTCCTACATGATCAGAAGTAAGCACTGAATGCCATTCTTGGAATGGAGGCACTTGGTCAGTTACCAGGTAGCTCAGTCTGGGACTGGGGGCCATTCTAATATGACTGTAGGATTGGTTCCTACTTGATCATATGTGAGTGAAATCCCTTTCGAACATGCATGTTGGATTGGTTCCTCGCATGTGTCGAATGTAAGTGCAGAGCCCTTTTGAACATGCATGTTGGATTGGTTCCTCGGATGTGTCGGATGTAAGTGCAGAACCCTTTCGAACATGCATGTTGGATTGGTTCCTCACATGTGTCGGATGTAAGTGCAGATCCCTTTCGAACATGCATGTTGGATTGGTTCCTCGCATGTGTCAGATGTAAGTACAGAGCCCTTTTGAACATGTATATTGGATTGGTTCCTCACATGTGTCAAATATAAGTGCTGAGCCTTTTTGAACATGCATGTTGGATTGGTTCCTCGCATGTGTCAAATGTGAGTGCTAGGCCTTTTTGATAGGGTTGTGGGATTGGTTACCACATGGTCAAATGTGAGTGCTAGGCATGCCTTTCTAATATGATTATAGGATTGGTTCCTACATGATCAGATATAAGTGCTGGGTGGGCCATTCTGACTTAGGGTCAGATATAAGCGCTGAAGAAGACCTACATGGAGGCTAGGCCTACAACCAACATGAAAAAGGGCTGGATTTGTAGAACTTCCTATGACGAGAAGAATCATGAGATAGCACCAGTGATGATCCAGTGATGATGATCGAGTAGAGATGATCCAGATCGAGGGATGATCTAGATCTAGAGACGATGCTCCAGAGATGATTCAGATTGAGGGATGATCCAGATCCAATGATGATGATCCAGATCGAGTGATGATCCAGATCCAGTTGAACATGACTTGAAGATGAATATCACTTGAAGATAGAGATGACTTGAAGGTGAATATGACGAAGACTCGATGATGATCTAGATGATACAGAGAAGAATACTTGTGCTGATAAATTGTGTCGAGAGAATACCTTCCTAGTTAAGAGGGAGTGTTGATGTAATTGTAACTTCGGAATGTATTCACTTGTATTTCTTATGTATTGTAACCCGATGTTTATTTCGGGATGTATTTGTAATGTACTTGAGTCATTTCATGCCTGAGGTTCCTATCGGGAGTTTCTATAATGTAAACAAGTCATGTCAAGTCAAGGTGGGTAACCCTCCTATTGTCTAAGGGTTAAAGTCCCCGCAGTTCTGGGGCACTACGGTTATTAGACTCAGCTAGTGAAGTCGGCCCTAGTTGGGTTTAGTCAGGTCAGGAATTAGTGTAAATAGAGAGCTAGCCTCTCTATTTATCACACACTCACTCACACTCAGTTGTAGCGCATAGCTGAGGAAGAGAAAGACACTGGGGCAAGGAAGAAAGAGGTTACTGCTGTCGGGAGATCATCTTACTGTTTTTGGGTTTCACTTTTGGTGTTGATTCTATCTCTGAGGAAGTTGCGGGGTTTTCTCCATTTATGGTTACCCTGAGGAAAAACACTGTGTTCATTGTCTCTTGTGTTTGATTGATGTACTTCTTGTTCTCTCAGTTAACGATGCTAATGATATGCTAGCTTAATGTTAAAAATCTAACAATATTGGTGCCATGCACCTCGATATTCAGATATCCAACAAAGGAATTGCAATAATTTTCTCTTGACCATATTTATCCCTGTTGCACCATTGAAGCAAATCGTTAAACACATGCTAAAGGAAAATTAGGTTCCTACACGTACAAATTAGATACTAGAACCAGTGCCATATCGATACCTAGAAGCATCATAACTAGTTGTTGATCCTTCAATGTAAGAGTCCCAAGTCCCATACTAAGGTGATTTTTTAACTTCAATATAACCATCATGAGTTGTGCCCGTCGAACTAGCTGCACTAGTCGACGTAGCTTCACCAGGGTCAGTTCCTTTAAACATCATAGTAGTTGATCCAATTATAATTGAACCAGTGGAAGCACCAAGAACAATATTTTAACCAGTCAAAGACTCAATTATAATTAAAATGGGGTGTTGACCCAAAACTAGTCTCAGATCCATATGCAGTAAAGGTAGAGGCTCGACCCCATCTCAGAGTTTCAGGTAAATATTTTGATTCCTCGACCTCTTACAGGCTTGACCTCGCAGGATATGATATTTATAATGCAGTGATGACCTCTCCTTATCACTATCAAGTTAAACCTCCTTTATGCATTATTGGCGAGGAATTTTTTTGCATCTGACGTCACCACCCATTTGATTCATGGCGTGCACAACTCTTCTTGGCCAACATCCTCTATCCAAGTTTATTATATATACTAGTATAACAAAAATACCATTAAAACAAATATTATATTTATATAAAACAAAAATTAATTAAATTTTATATTAATCCTAATTTATAAAACTAAAGCCATTGATTCTCTATATGTTTGGCTAAAGGAGGAACAAAATGAAACCCTTCATCATTGTTGAGTGATGTTGAAGATCTATTAATAACATGGAGTTCTTGTTCTCAACTCAAAAGATAATCATATCAAGATTCGTAAGTGCTTGGAGGACATGTAATGTTGAGTTTGACACACTAAATAAAGTTTTAATTCAAATGTAAATGTTCTCCTTCTATTGAGACTAATAGACACATAATGTCTATAAAATGAAATCCATGCATTATAATAGAGGGGGAAATTCTATGAGAGGAGATGCCCTTTATGCTTCCTGAAGAAAAAATGGTTGTCTTGTTGGAATGAAATTGTCCTTGTTATTTTCCTATTCATTTTACTTTTTATGTTGACTATGATTTTAATCTTTTTCATTACATGATGTGTTATGGCACATCATGAATTGTCCATGCAAGTTTGGTAGGTGCATTGAATACATATATTAGTATAAGACTTCATTTTTTAAGTTAGTTACATGAGATGTTAGTTGTTAATTGTTTATGCTAGTTGATTAGTATATATGTGCATAAAATACATAGATTGTCACTATGAACACATTATGAGATTTAGCGGTTAGGGGATTTATGGGTTAGGGGGGTTAGCTAGGTTTACGGGGTTACATTTAGGTGGACTAGAGGCTTAGGTGTATAGGGGGTTAGGTTTTAAGGGATTCAGAGTTAGGAGGTTTAAGGGCTATGGGGTTAGGGGATTTGGGATTAGGGGGTTGGATATGACTCCTTTTATGATATTTATTTATGGTCGTACGCCATGTGTTTCCCCATTTGTCATTTTTTTTTTCATTTTTGATACTATGTCTGGAGGGAACAAGGAAAATGAACAAGCATTGTATGTAGAGACCCTTAGTATTATTAATTTCTTTTGCATAGTTTGGCATTTATTTTGTATTATTATGTGATGTACTTATTATGCTTTATAGATAATATATGTCAAACATTTTATGTTTAAAGGAAGTGTGACCCAATTTTTGTTGAACTAGTGTAGTTATTTTTATTAGATAGGATACATAATTTTAGTTAGGTTGATATTAGATTATACACAAGGGATATATATATATATATATATATATATATATATATATATATATATATATATATATAACATGGAATAATAACATGCATGTAATGTGTATTTTTCTTATTTTGAAGCCTCAAACATATCTCATTTGTGGAAAGATGGGTGATATATTGTAGATGGTTTGTTTTTGTTTAGATGGACATGAAGCTAAAAAATGAAACACTTTTATTGACAAGTTGAAATTGAGTTTCATTTACTTAAAGGAGGAGGAAGATACCTTGGTCTAGTCATGGAAACATAGTAGAGATTATACTACAAGCCTTTGATACAAGGCCATGTTCTTGAACGAGGACTAAGAAGTAGAGTAGGTGGTGTATTCCTTTCTGGAAAACCACTACTCCTCTTAAAAACAAATTGTTCTAGTGGATGGAACTATATAACAAGGTGTTTACTTGGGGTATTGTCAAAACCCCAAATTTTCACAAAAATTAAATTTTTTTAAGATAACATAAAATGTTGACTATGCGGTTTACTAATGGCTAGCGGTTAGCGAAAAATGAAACAGTCTAACGATTAGTATTAAACATTTTCATATTACACCAACAAAAACAACATCATTTTGTAAAGTATATAAGATTTACTTGCATACTGTTTTCTTTCAATTTTAGTAATAAGTCTACTTTTTGGCAAGTAGGTGAAATCTATATTTGAAATCTTGGGCTTACTTAGCATTTATGCTAGTGCAGATGGACTGCTGGTTCTTACAGGTTCAATAGGTAACGATTAATCAAGTAAAAGTTTAATTCTTAAGGTAGCAAGAAGTATTTCTGTTTGCAAATAAAAAATGCTAGTAAGATAAGCTGATAAATCTTAGACAAAATCTGATGAGGTAATGTAATTTGTCTTCTATAGTTTCTGTTCCAAGACTGTATGCAAAGTTTAGATATAAAGGTTAATATCTTTATCAAGCTTAGAGAAACCAAAGATACTTACTGTGAGCTTAAAGCTTGTAATCTTCGTCATATATTTACTTCTATTTTAACATGCTCATCTCACAAATGTTATATTTATTCTTACTATCTTTTATTCATGAAAAAACTTCTATCGATCTTGATAGTAAAGATTCTCATTAAAGTATATGTTTCGATTTTATTTTTAACTTACTAGTTATGGAAATTATCAACCTGTTACTTGTATGTAAAATAAAAATGCTCACTAACAAGTTATAAACTTTCGTACTTACATTATCGCCTTGCTGCATGTACTATTGTAACAACCTATATTACCATATTAATTTATAATATACCAAACTGATTGTTACTTGCATGCTGTAGGAATCTTACTGCTTGGAAATATCTTTGACATTATAAGTTTGGTTATTGTAATTAAATGCATCACTGCATAATGGAATACTATCTATCATCACTTTCATAAGTTTGAGTCATAGGTAATATATTATTAGTGTTATTCCAATGATTATCAACCTTTAGTATGGCTTATTCCATTGTAATTTACTATTACCATAATGCCTCACTTATAATAAGTTAATGTTTATATTAACTATTATGGTAGATTTTTCTACCTAGAACTTTTAATCTGAAGTTTACCCTAAGTGTAAACTAATATGACCCAGGTTCTTATATTGTGCTAAGTACAGACATAAATAAACAATCCCATACTATCTTTGCCAAATAATGATAGAGCGTATTATTATTGTTGACAAGTTAATTATACAAACTATTATTTGTGAGAGCTTATACCAAGGTCAAGCCTTGTGATTGTTTAAATGTCATGTTTTAAACACTTTTTACTCTTGTTGGTCAAACTTCATATATTATAGTTACTTTAAACCATTGGTTACAAATAATGAAGTTTGAAATACCATATGGGAATATTTGATCCTCGTTTTGCATAGTATCCATTTTAAAAGTTACTTGGTAAAGTTCTAATGCATGGTCGACTTTTGGATGGCTCTAATGCCAAGGTTGTTACAACCCTACCCGAAGGTCAATGTTATGTAAACATCGTTATACAACATTCAATCTTCGAAACTATCATAAACAAGGATATAGATCTTGTATTATCATTGCTGGATGATTTATTTATACACTCCGTAGCCATATACATAGTTGGTTATTAAATCATTGTGTTAATAATTCAAATAATTGGGAATGCAAATAACTATAGACCAAACCTGAGCGTATTTTGGAGGCACGTGGATTCTTCTCGTCCATGCATTGGTGACTTTTAAGGGCTAGAAACCCTATTCTCTTGTCATTGTCTCCGAGGGTTTCGTTGGCCTTCAGGCTGCTCTGTGTGATTTCTCTGGCGGCCATTAGAGGCTGTTCTCTATCTTGCTTCTCCGTGGCCCATATTCATTGCTGTGAGAGTTCAATACTTAGTCTTGGCTTACAACCGTTGAGCTTGTAAACCCTTCTGTGCTAATGGTTATTGTTTGTATTTAGCTCTTGGCCTGTCAATGGTTTTTAACATTGCTCTTCTGGTGGCTTGTCACAACTCTGTAAACTTGAGTTTATTGACCTTGTCTCCACTCTAGGGCCGGAGTAAGGGTTATATCCCTCTCTTCTTCAACTATATAGGTTGATATCAGCTTCGTTGATGCTTGGATTCTTCTTCTTGTTTGCAGGTAACTACACTCAGTTATTTTTTTATAAGCATAGCTCCCTGGTAACATGTCCATACAGTTAAGTTTGTAAATGGAGATTTGAGCTTGTATTAACAACACAGTATTGTGCTCTATGCAGGGACTCATGACTGCTCTAAAATTTGGTGACGAAGATAACGCTGGCTGGCTTCGAGGACTCATGGATCCAATCCAGTAAGCCCTGGGTTCAAAGAATGGGTTTTTACCTTGCTTGTAAATAGGGTTGTTGATGGTGAAACCCGAGCTTGGAAGCTTGTCCGGTTTCTTCGTTAGATACGTGGTTTTAATAAGTTGTTTGTTCAATTTTGTTTACAAACCCTCACTATGATGTTGGGTAGTTCTGACCTTGAGCTGGGTGTTGTAATTTGGTTAAGTTTTTAGCCTTACGGGCTGTCAATGTAATAAGTTGGGTTTTTAAGAAGGATTTTACTTCAAGCTCAGTCTCGTTTTTGCAGAAATCTTGCAATTTATGAACCTGTGTAATTTAGGGTTTTTCCTATTCGATTGTTAATGAAGAAAATTACTGTCTAAGATATCTTTTTATAAGTAGATATTGTTAATATAAGACTGTAACTCAGTCGTAATGTGAAATTTATAATTGTTAAACTCACCTGTCCAGAATATACTAGCTAGGGTTTTACCAGAAATAAAACCCTTGTCTAAAATATGTTATTAAATTTATTATTACTTAGGTTCTGTTACTTGCTATTTCGGTTTGATTATTACAGATGTGTGGTGGTATTTTCACTTGTTAACTGTAACCTATCTTGCTTATTTATAAAAGACTTTTGTTTTCAGAAAGGACTGTAAACAATCTATAGTAGACACTATAATCCTCTTATAGCATTTATTATATAATTATCAATGTAAATGGATTACAACTTAGATAGTTTAATTTATAATAGATTAATAAATTGTTTAGGGTTTCGACCCTAAAGTTTTTCCTTCATAGGTATAAGCCTGTCTGGTAAATGTAATATAGTTTCTTCATATGTAAATATTTAGTTTTATACTAGTTATTGTTTATATTTACATTGCTTTTATTTACTAAACTGGCATGTAGAATTTATTCAGAGTTCTTGAAAAGATAGAAAATAAACTCTGTAACTCTGTTTACTCTTTATAAATTAAGGACTTTTAGTATAACCCTATCTAGTTTATATTAAATATTAGTCTTAGATTTAGTTGATATTGTAAAAGATAAACTATATGGTTAGTAGCTTGTTTATATACTTAACTGTATGTAATCACTGTAACTCTAATGCAGTTTTACTGTTACATTTCATTCAATTATACTAAGTAAATACAGAGAAATAGAAGTAAAACATAACACTGTTTTTCATCCATAATATTTTAACATTGAAATAAAATTATTCTACTATCTATTGTTACAAAACCCTATCTACTATTTTCATTCTCTTATCTACTTAAAGCTTTCTATTTGTGCTAGAGTACGACCTGGTTTCCAGGTGTGGAAAAACACAGTTTAGAAATTTATTTACATTCTAACACATTATTGTCTAAATCCATTTCATTTCTAAAATAATTTAAAAAAAATACTAACTCAAACATTTCACAAACTGAACTGATAACATTCACATAATAGTTATCTAAGATTTATTTAACTCACACCGTAAAACAAAATAACTTAGAACCTGTTGAGGACATACAACAACAGCTTTAGGAGGCCGTTCCTCCCTACCAATCTCCTGGAGAGCGCTCAAACAATGCTTCCTCAGGACGCCCAAGCATGTTCTTGGTCTTCTTGGCTGAGAACTGGTGGAGAGTGCAAACAATAGAACCCTCTGTCAACTGACTAGTTCAATACCTTAGTAAATACTCTGCTCTTAACAGTATGATCTTCAGCTTAGAAGCTACACTAGATCAATCAGCAGTTATCCCCTCAAACACTTTCCAAATTTCCATTCCATTGAATTTCTCTGAAGTACATTCATTCAACCTGAATGATCACCTCTCTAGAATGAGCAGCCTTAGCTCTCTTCAATGGGAATTTTTATAAAGATTGCCTAGGTCTTTTGGGTCAGTTGTCATTAATTGAGCCACCTGCTCTGATTCCACTTTCTTGGGGAATCATGACCCCAAATGTAGGGAGGTTTCCACCTACAACAGTTGGAAGTGATTTGAGGATGCTGCCACATGTCAGTTTGCTCTCCACCTAGTCTCCTCCACCAATTTGACCGGAAAACACTCTTTTAATAGTTCTCCTAAACTGTTCTCTCCTCCTTTATTTATTTATAAATAAAATATTCAGAATTTACATTAATTATCCTTGACTCTGTTGAGTCATCAATTACAACTTAGCATAAAATTTAACATATTGTCCTCAAATAATATAAAATTGTTTTTTTTGCAAAATTGGGGCATGTGACAGGTATATTCAAGAAGATATCTTGGCATGGAGCAAATTTATCAGGTTTATGTAAATTATTGGAGGCATATCTTTGAAAATTTAAAGTTTTTTTGTTCGCTAGTCGTTTTTTCCCTATAAAAACAAATACCTTAAAAAATGAAAGTAATCGCAAGTTGAAATTAACACTGTTTAATATTTCTATATATTATTCATATTATTAAAAATACTTAAAATCATAATATGCCTTAAAATCAATTTACCGCTCAACATCAATATGTCTATACCAATGATGGTTCTACATGGCCATTTTGCTTCATGTATTACACTTGAATTTCAACATAACCTATGGAACACGAATGCTTCCGCAGACCAGAAGATATATCCGAGATAATGGTGGATTCCCTATTGCAGATCATGGTCGAGGGTTTTTATGCAATGCAGTGAAAGCTTCATTCAGTTTCTGGCTTATTGAGGGCAATGACGTCAATGCGGATAAGAGGAGTTGAGAATGGATAAGAGAATTTACAGGGCAGGGCAAGAACAGGCCGGGGTCGTGGCCACCGAGAATGGAACCCTTGCCCCATTATACAAATCACAACCCTGGCCTACGATGTTGAAGTCTTAGGCTAAGAGGACCAGATTTAGAAGTAATCTGTCTAGATCTAAGAAGATGCTTAAAGACACATCTAAGAAGAGTAAATGGACTTGGAATTCAGGCAATTCTAAACATGGTGACAATTGGTGTTGGTGGACATAAATTGAAATTGTCAAATATTGGTATTGAGCTTCACGATGAGTCTCCACTGCCTTCATAATGGGCGCAATGTTTAGACCTTCAAGTTTGTTTCCTTCTATGTTTTTCTTGATTACCTATTGTGTTTTTCTTTTATTCATGGTTTTTTTCATTGTTGTGGATGTGGTGGAGATGAAATGGCTCAAATATCCTTGCAAGCATGAAGCACGAGCTGTCATATTTTATTACTAAGAAATGTGACTAAAAATTAATGAGACTGCTCCCTTATTTAAATTACTCTTTATTTTCCAATATTTAATATAAATACAAATACTTGAATGTCCTTTTGGTAACTCCAGACAACCCGGACTAACTAGATAGTAAATTCTAGCTGGGTAACTGGATAACTAGGTCATCTCTTTCCAAACTCTATTGGGGATATATGGGTAACAACCAGACTAACCGATCACACTAAAGATATCTTAGTTTCTATATTACAAAAGGCCATGCCCCTTTATTGTGGGTTTAAATGCCTAAACTAATGTTACCCTTGATGTTCGTCTTTCAATTGAATAGGAAGGGACACTACTTACTATTGAACTGCGACTGGAACTGACTCAAATTATACCCCTATGTATAGATTTCCCATCATGAGCTCTGAGGACATAAAATATTGGCGCCTATAAAATTATACAATGGAGTCACTTCAATGTGCTGAAATAAAATGAACAGTTATCGAGGAAAATGAAGAAGGGAATTAGAGATTCTAATGCTGCCATGCCTTTGTTTGGTTGCTATCATTTCACCTTTGGGGGGTAATTGATCACTGCACGGTGTTGTTGTTGCTCATTGAAATCCTCAAAGGATGTGGGGATAACATGTTTACTGTTCATGTTCCTCCTGTTGTTGAGGATGTAATGAAAGTGTTTGACAATATGCCTCAATGGAATGTGGTTTTGTGTAATGATACGATTGCAGGGTATGCTGTGAATGGGAAATATGAAGAGGCTCTCAAGATGCGTTGGCAAGCGTTGATGATGGGGATGAGGCTGAATGATTTTACTTTCTTGACGATGCTTCTGATTTGTGCAAACACCACAGCTTCTGATCAGGGTAATCAAGTTCATATCCTCAGGATTTGATCATATAATTTTGTGGGTATTTCTCTAGTTGGCATGTCTGTGAGCGTGCGCTAGCATCTTGTCCATATATAGATCAAATTGAGTAAGTAAAATCAATAATAAAGGAATAGGTGTAGATGGTAGAGGCATCATCTATCGTCTAGCCTGCACGATGATCAGAGAGCTTTAGACATAAATTGACATACATTGTGCCTCGATCTACTTTATATGAGCTTTAATGCTTTGTTTAAAATGTGCTCTAGTTATAGTTCCATAGACAAATCCATACCCCTTCATTATAGATCCACCAGATATAGATCAAGTTCCAATGGATCCATCAAATGCTAAGCTAGATGCATTTAGGAAAGATCCAACACCTCCAATTGATGACTCAGTTTACCTAGAAGCACATGTGCAAAGGGTTCAAAAGATATTTACATAAGAGGGTAACTTGTTCTAAGAAGGGTTTCTGGATCTTCTATGGTTTATACCATGCCATCATATTCTGGAGCAACATATCCTTCTACTGAAGCAATATCCATGTTAACACTTGCGTGGTTGGAATGATCTGGTGAATGCGGTGGTGGTACAGGATCATAATTTTCAGGATTTGAACCTTGCATTCTAACAAATATCCTAACACCATAGTCAAGAAATATATCAACCTACAAAATTCTGTCAAGGTCCATAAGCAAACAATGTGAAGAGGTAGGGATCAAAATCTGGATCCTCACAGGAGTGTAAGGTGTCACAACTTGTGAAATACTGCAAGGTCCAACAGTAACCAAGGAGCACTGGGACCGTACCCCTAGCTGTATACCTAACTACCTGGATAGTACATGCGTAGTATCTCCATTAGTGTTGTTCTCGGTGTATTGAAAACAAAATATGGCCAAATGGTTAACTCAGTTGGTCTCAGGATTCTATGAGTGTCTCTCGATATATGCACGGTACGTGGGATCTGAAATCTATAGTAGTGTTGTATAATGCACAACCATTTAAAAGGGGCATTCCTATATACCATTGAGTGTTGGATGTAAATGTCATTGATGTCAAAATAGTTCGGTAATGACAAAGGAATAAGTGATGGCAAGGCAAGCGATGGCATATGTGATAAGGATGGAAAGACACATGAAGAGGATCCAGCAAGGGGATCAAGTCAGGTGAAGTCCGATTGAGCTTGATTGATCAATCAATGTAGAGTCATGGAATTGCATTCAACTTATTTAGCATAGGTTGGACGGCTAAGATCATATCAAGAAAATAGATCGATGGTAGGGAAATAACTTACAAAGTAAATGTGCATGGAAGATAACATTCTGGAGTGCCAAAGTGAAGTTCTATGTTTGATAACTGATCAACGGATGAGGAAGATTCCACAAAGTGATCGACGGTTCACAGGAGTTGCGGAAGCCCATTTCAAAAAATCTGGGAGGCACATTTGCAATCTATAATCCACAATGCAGAAGGAAGCCACAATCCACAAATTGTGGAAGAAGTCTCACGGAAGACGAATTGTGGAAGAAGTCAAAATGCATACCTGCAATCTGTGATCTACAATTGCGGAAGGAAGCCGTAATCCATAATCCACAAATTGTGGAAGAGGTCTTGCGGAAGACGAATTGAGGAAGTAATTTTGAGAGAAGTCGAAATGCATACCTACAATCCGCAATCCAAAATCGAGGAAGGAAGAAGTTCCTGATTGCGGAAAGGTCGTTGCAGAAGTAATTTTTGAGAAAAGTAAAAATGCATACCCGCAATCCACAATCCACAATTGGGGAAGGAAGAAGTTTCTGATTGCGAAAAGGTTGTTGCAGAAAGATAATTACGGAAGCAATTTTCGAGAAAAGTCAAAAGTGCGCATTCGCAACCCGTGATTATGGAAGGAATGAGTTCCCGCAAATTGTGGAAAGGTCACTGCAGAAAGACAATTGTGGAAAGGTAATTAGAGAAAGGCAATTGTCCACAATCCACAATTCGTAATTTTAAAAAGTTAATTGTGGAGAGATTATTGTGGGAAGGGCGTTGAGGAAAGGAAATTGCGGAAAGGTAATTGTCCGCAATTTGCAATTTCAGGAAGTTAATTGCAGAAAGTAAAATGCAGAAAGGTCTGTTACGGATAGATTGTTGTGGAAAGGACGTTCGAAAAAGAAACTACAGAAGGTCGCAACTGATAAATTAAATAGAGTTAAGAACGACAAACATAAATGTAATTTCGAATTAGTTTATTTGTCTGTGAAGAGTCATTATGAAGATATGTGACCACTGAATGAAGATATATGTTTGGGGGTATATAAAAATTGCTTTAAACCTTCAAATGAGTGTCTATGTACATTCAATTGGGAGATTGATTGATGTAGAACAATTAGAGATCAAATTATCATATAAGGGAGTTTGGGAGGTGCTAGGGCAGGAAACAAGCATGTAAGGGGGTCGTCGTCTCCTTCCAGTTGTAGCTGGTAAACATGGTGTCGTAGCATCCTTTCAACAACAACTGATCAAATAAGGGGTCGTAGCCTCCTTCCAGTATTTGTTTGTAAATAAGGTGTAGTACCATCGTTGTCTGTAGTAGCATACAAAAACTATTTGTAAATATAATTTTGCAGGAATAGAAAGTATTGGTGGTTTACCCAATTGGGATTCCATAATTAATTTGTGTTCTATGTGTTCTTGTTGATCATATGTGCTAATGAATAAGTTAAAAGTGGTTTAAATGGTTAAAAAGTTATAAATACTGATTCACCCCCCCTCTTAGTATTGTCCAATATTCCAACAACGAGTACATGGAAGAATCTTTCAATATACCATAAAGTATGTGAAACACATTTCTATATACCAATGAGTACATGGAAGAACCACACAGTCCCCGGGATGTAGTGCAAGAAAAAAACGACAACTCCTATGTTTTAAGATGCCAGAACATGTCTCTAAACTAACTCACAATATTGCTAAATATTTTAAATTAAGGATCACTTAATTCAATTTTCAACAATTAAGTGGACAAATGGAGTGTAGACTTGAACCATAAACCATGCATAAACATATGAAAATGCAAGTTATTCCTTTCGATGAATCTATAATCTACAATAGAGAAATATATTTCATGTACTTACAAAGAATCATCTAACGCAAAAGAAATATTTTATTTTCCTTTAGTGAACAAAGATGCCAAAAATAACTTTCAAAATGGATGTCCAACAACCCGTGATGGTGGAAAGAAAAATGAGATTTATGTGATGGGGTCAACATAGGTATGGTATTGACTAGCGGATCCATCTAGTAGGGTGGGGACATTAGTTATGGATGTTGACGAAGAGATGGTTAATACCTTATTAATGGTTGTGATTGTGTAAAGAGTGGAAGATATTGTCATGGTAATTTGGGGTGGGGAACCAAGATATTCCCCCAAGAATGAAGAATCTTTGAATATTTTGGGCCCCATATCTATATAACATAATGTTTCCTAGCTATCCTATACAAGGAGAGATAGGTTTTCAGCTAAGGTTCGTAGTATGTTAACTAGTCTATGGTAAATGACATTCCATTGTGTGGAAACATCATCTACAAAGATTCATGGATGGAAAATTCATGGTATAACTCAACAAACTTAACAAGAATGATCCAAGAATAGCTTAAACTACCAACATTGCACCCAAAGGTGTATGCTGAGTGGCTAATAATGCTCTACGTATCGAAACAAAAATACCATGAATTCCTCCAAATAGTGGAGGGAGTCCTCCAAATCAACATGAACATTGAAGCTGACCAAGAGTTCTCTATGAATCTTGATTGTGTTGACTCCTTATAAACTAAAAAAAGAAGCTCAATGGTTTTTTCTACTGCAAACCAAATTTCCACTCAAAGAAAAAATGGTGCCATGATATTTTTAAATTATCTTCATTTTAACCACAAGATATATGTTTTTTATGTGGGGGGAGTTTTGCATGATGGTTTTGAAATGAAAAAAATAGTAAAAGCATGCGTCTTATAACTCTAATGACCTTCCACTCAAATGTATCTAAGCCTTCCAAAAGCTCTCAATGGATATGGTCTAAGTACATCGAATATGACAAGTGAAGGTATGAAAGCGTCAGTTATATTGAGGGGCATGTCTTGATGGAAATGGAAACATTTTGCAATAGCCAACAATATTTGTCTAAAGTGAAAATGCAACCCACAAATGACGCCTAGGTATAAATCCTTTTGATCTCTAAGTTACCTTTAACAACTTTGGACAAGGGACTGTTAGCTTCTTATAATTAAGGGTGGTAGTCAAAAGAGAGTTGGTTGGATCAATGAGACTGAAAAAATCCACTTGAACTCGACATATGACCCCACATAACATCTTGCTGTATTGGTTTTTGCACACTTCTGTTGAAAGGATTTTAAGCTCTGTATGAAAACAACTATGTTTTAGATGATAAATGGTTTAAAAAGTTATTTAGATGTCTATTCCCATAATAATACCTTATAATATAATCGTTTTGTGACCTTTTATGGAGGATTTAAGTCGGTTAGATAGTTGTGCTAGTTATTTTTAAAGGGAGCTGCACTCACATAATAAAGTAACGGTTTTAACTTAAATGGTGTGATGAAGGAGGTGTTTTAGAAATTTCATTCTTTTTGATCCACTAGGATCGTTGTATGGGTGCAAGGTGAAGATCATACCAAAATAAAAAAGATTCTTTAGGTCCCTTGTCTATGGTCCTCACATGAACAAACCACAATATTTGTAGTAAAGTTCTTGAAAAAATATTCAGTAAAATACTTGCAAAAATCATTAATAAATCAAAGAGACAAATGATATGAACTTTTGGATTCTTACTATGTCTAATTAATTTTCTAAGAGTGAAGTAACTTTTGGAAATAAACTTCAATTTTGAAATGAAAGTGATAAAGGAGGTATTTCACTCAATCTTCCCTTTGTAATTCTCTAAGATAATTTGTGAGCTCAAAGCAAGTAGCATACTAGGGAGGAAAAGTGCTTTTAGGTCCCTTATTTGTGTGAGCTTTGATAGCATAAAGAATTTTCCTAAGAGTAATTTTAGGAATTCAAACTAATGTATGATTTTGACTCTACCTCAAAACAATAGAAGTGATTGCAAGTGGTAACTCAAAACAATAGAAGTGATTGCAAGTGGTAACTCAAAACAATAGAAGTGATTGCAAGTGGTAAGTGCTTGTGAACTACCTAAATATTCCTTTAAAATATTTATAAGCAAAATAAATTGAGAAATAAAATAAGAATGACAATAAAAATCGAGTCCTAAGCTATGCATCCACATGCCATGACAAAAATTAATGATCCACGTGGATGGTATTAGGAATTATGATTCCATCTTCTCGCCCCTAAGTGACTTATTTACTAGGCACACTTAATGAAATGCAAAGGCACATGAGTAGCAACCTAAAATTCTAGAAACATTTAGAGCTTCCCCCTATCCTTATTGACGTTATTGACCGATGAACAAAAATTATGATTTTGGGCACTTTTGTGGAGTCTATTATATGGGCAGTCATGTATATTTTGTAGGTCAAAAGTTATATTTCACACATGAAAATAAATAAGGTTGTTTTATGGAACTCTATAAGATTATGTAGAAAAGTATTGGCACCTCTGATGAGATTTGTTTCCATCGCTATTTGGTGGGATTCCATAAGATTGTGAGGGATGGTAATGGAAATAAGGTTGTTTGATGGAACTCTATAAGATTATGCAGAAAAGTATTGGCACCTCTGATGAGATTTGTTTCCATCGCTATTTGGTGGGATTCCATAAGATTGTGAGGGATGGTAATGGAAACTCCCACTAGATTCGTTTTCACAGCTATCGGGCGGGACTCCACAATATTTTTGTGAGAATAAAATATTATGTTGCAATATTTATGTGACATAGGTTGAAACAATTGAGAAAAATTGTAAACTAAATTTTAAAATATCCAACTCCTTATGAGGGTTGGTGTTGGTGGGTAAATGAAAAGACCAAGTCACTAGAGGTTAGAAAAAAAACTAAAACCAACATAATAAGTAAGTTTTAGATGATATAAACTATAAAGGGAAGTCTTCAATTTTTTGTGGGGATTTTGTTGCATGGATGAGAAAAAACTCATGATCTAACTAGGTTGTGTGCTAGACATTAAAATATGGTTACTATTGGGGAAAACATAGGAGTATTATAATAGAAAATAAACAAAAATGAAGAAAACATGTGATTATATTCAAAATTAACTACATTAATTCCATTAGAACACAAGAAATGGAGGGAAACAACCATAAAAATGTGTAATATCCCGATGCTTGATGGTGACACTTGGGAAGCCAAAGTACTCAAAACTGATGAGTTAGGGGCTCGAATTCACCATGTACATCATCATACAACTATATGAACTAGGTCCATTAGCCATTAATGCATAAAAAATATGGGCCATGAGCCATTCATGCGTAAAAAATATGCACCTCACATGCTTGATAGGAATCATGAAAGTATAGAAAAATATTGCACAAATCCGTTGAGTGTTCCAATGTAAAAGTCTTGTAATTTAATGAGCTAAATAGAGTGAGTATAGTAGCCATGCAGTAGTTTTTTATGATGATTTATTTCCAATTGATGATGCTTCTGCATATTTTTGCCAAAAAGTTGCTTGTGATCAAAATTAGGGTGATAATAGTAGGCACAACATTTTTTCTTATTTATGTAGAAGTTTAATGTTGATGAGATGGATAGTCCATATGCCTACCATTATGGATAATTTCGCATGAGCTTTAAGTGTCCAAACACTTTTTAGCATGATATTTCAGCATCTTGTGAGAACATGTCTCTTTCAATGATTGTTAAAGGTATTAAACCATGTCGACAATTTGATGAAAATAAATGGAAGAGACTGCATTTAACATTTTGAATGAAATCTTTAGTTAATGTACACAAGTTTTCCTTTAGTTTCTTTTCATTTAAACTTTATCTCATCATGGTAATCATATCAAAGCTTGAACATTTTAGAGCATGTATAAGGACAATTGTGAATAATAATAACCATATCTTTCCTCTTCTTATTTTCGATTGTTAGGAAGAAGGAAATATGCCAAGGCTTGCTTAAAGTTGGACAAGGGTGAATTAGTATTTTCTCAAGACTCTATTCAATCAAACAAATTTTCCTACCAATAATCCTTCTGTTATTTTGATATTATGTTCAACAAAATTGTTGAAGCATATGGATCCTTCAATAAATAAAAGTCATGCAAAGCTAGACAACAAGAGATGAAGGATTTTATATCTTGGGAAAGGAAAATTGTGAATTTGCCTCTTCTTTCCATTAAATTTTCACATTGCAATATGGTTCGAGAAAGATTTTTGTGTCTCATTCACAAAATGTCAAGACCATTAAATTTTCTCTTCACTTGCTCTCCTCACATAATTTAGCACTTGAACTCATTTGGAATTCAACCTTTATGTTAAAGCACTTAAAATATTACGACACATTTAAAGGGAATTCATGAAAAACATGAAAACCATCCACAATATCAAAATAAAGAGGCATGATACAAATAACATTGTGATTTCTTAAACTAAAACATCCTCGATCTGAATTGCAACCACCAAACATGTGCAAAGTGTAAGTTTGGAATATATAGGGTGTAAGATTTTCACTTGATTTGTTCTTTGCTCCAACATTTGTCTTGTAATCTTGTCAAAAATCACTTCAAGCATGGTGAATATTACAAGAGAGGCGATTTTAGATGATGAGCAAAACAAACTTAATTTGTTTAATAATCATCAAATTCATGGTTTTGGAAATTTGAGAGAAGCTGTTATAATTATAATGAGATGCAAATGTGATAAGCATATACAATCTACAATACATGCTACTTAATAATGAGGATTCTCAATAAAAACATTAAGCATATGATGATCAAAGTATAACTTTTAATACAAATAATAATCCTTACAATGCTTTTTCATTCAAGACTTTTTTAAAAATATGCATTCAAAATGTAAGCATTGAATCAAGCAGTCAACCAAAACTAGCATTCAAAGGAATGATTTCATAAGAGATTCCATAAGCAACCATAAGGTTTTTTTCCAAGGAAATTTATTTACATTGAAAGCAAAGCTTTGAAATTGGAAGTTCACTAAGAAATGTAGCAATCATAACCTTGGCATAAAATCCATTCAAGCCAAATTTGAAACTATTCTCATAATTCCACTGAAAACACCAATGAAGAGTTCATCAAAGTGGATTTTAATTCTTACTTCACTTTTATAACACCCCATCTTTAACCCCATGATGTAATGATGCAAAGGTTAGAATCCAAAATCAAATGGTCTAGGATGACCAATGATGATGTAAATATGTAAGTTTGATTATTAATATAAAATCCATAATGACTATATATGAAGAAGGATTAAGGTGAGATGGGGGGCTATGATACTACAAGAGGAGGAAGTGAAATAGGGTCTAAGGGGAAGGTGACCCTAGTGACTTATTAATCTAAATAATGATCCTTGTTTAAAACCTTAAAGGTTGATTTTATCCTATTGTCCCAAACTCCATGTTTATGAAAGTGGGTTAGTTAACCTTTTTTATTAGTTATCTCAAGTTGGGATTGGCGGGGAGGGGGATCCTCATGAGTGACACATGGCCAATTATCAACATACATACAAAAGGTCAGGTTTTAATGGAGAGTACCATTATAATGACCAGGTATGTTGGTACATGAGGGAGGAAAAATAGATTTACCAAATTTGTTCTTGCCAATCACCCTGGGAATCCAGTGCCAAGGGTTTTGGTTCCATTGTGAGGGGAGCCTAATCTACATTTTAGTCCCCTAGAGTCCCAACATGGATATTCCCTAGATGAACTATGATGGAGCACTATAATGGAATTAGGGATCGTTGCAGGGATCTTTGAGCAGAGAAGCAGGACCCACTATTTGCGTTGTGTAGTGTGATGTCGGAGGAGTTCTTCTGGATTGGAACACTTGTGGAGGGGGTTTCTACACCAAAGGGTTGCATGAGTCTTTGGGTTAAATAGAAGGTCTGGGAAACATTTTTCCCTTTTGGATTGAATCCCCAACTCTTGGGTGGCCTCTGTCATAGAAAGAGTTGGTGTGTCAAAGTTCTTACGACTGGGAGGAACGTAATTCTTTTGCAATAAGTTTGAGGGATTTAAAATATAAGTCTCCATTTACATATAAATGATGTGGTTTATATTTTCTATTATTGGTTTGATTAATTCACTGTTAATGAAAATATTTATGTGAATGGATTTGTTGTTAATTATATGAACGAAATCATTTGGAATGCATGCATATTTTAGAATAGACATTTAATTAATTAGGATACCATGGATTTTTTTTGCAATTAAACTTCTATAATAAATCGATGAAAAATGAGATTGATATTAGAGGTAAAACTTCGTATGTGGAATTAGTACCTCATATCCATGAATGTGTTGGGAAGTTCCCGGGTACAAGACAGAGTGGTATCAGAGCTACAAATTGCGACACTAGCATTATATGGGTTAAAATTTATATGCACATAAAGAAGTTATAGGTTGAATGCCAAGTGTTTTACAAAATGATTCAATGACACAATTGAGGAAAAATATAGTTGATGGTTAAGTGTTTGATTTAATGTCTTTTATATAGGAGCAAATTCATGGTTTTATACTTCAAGATGGTGGTTTTGATAGAACCCCAAGCTACATGGCTATAATTAAGATCTATAATTAAAACTGAGGTTGCACATAAAGTATTTGACAAAATGTATACTATAAATTCTTTGGGAAAACATTGTAGAATCCTCCAATTGTTAATTCAGGGCTCTAATTAAACAAATGGATTATTGTTTGAATAATCGGACCAGATTTAAAGGGTAGTTGAAGTAAGTTTTAGGAGTTTCAGTTGGTTATGATTTGGGTGAATAATATAGTTTGCAAGAAAACCGTTTGACGAAATTCCTCGATTTCAAATGCCCATATTCTATTTCATGAACTAGCATGAGAGTCGGTAATAAAAAATTGTGAATGGAAAAAAATTCTCATATGAGGAATTTAAGCAACAATTTGAACTAGTGCAAACAATTACCAATTCTATTAGTTGATGGAAAATTATCTATTTGGGAATGGGCCAGGTGCAAATTTATTTTTGCCACTTATTGATGGGAAACTAATAGGAAATTTTTTTTGTTGGGAGAAAAGTTAGGTGTGATTTTGTATTAGCCACATGTTGAAGAATTAAAAATCTATGTATTTATAAAAAGTTGAAATTTTGGAAAAATTTCATGTGGGCCTCGCAAATACCACGTGGACAGGGAGTATGATGTGGAGGAGCTGCATGGATGGGGTGTACAAATGGAAATAATAAGAGGGGTCAGTTGCATGGATGGCATCCACATAGAACATACATAAAGATAGTTGATGCCCCAAATGGACCAAATTAAATATAGACATCTAAATTAGTATATTATGACCATTTGCACAAACCTAAGTGCTTTATCTTAACAAAAGGGGTCATTGTGTGAATGGATAGGATTAAATAACATGAACTAGATTATGATATATGCATCATTCATGCAAATGGAGATTCACGAGCCTTAACACACATACACTTGCCATGAATGATTGAGATTTGATCGTGCATACCACTTCATTCGATCTTGACCATTCTCGTAGATATACGTGCTCATACCTTATCACAAGGGGTAATGCCATGGATGATTGAGATTAAACCATGCATGTCAAATCAATGGATCATGTCCATTATCTTATAGAATGATGATTAGAGCCTAACACAATGTGTAGGAGGGGTTGATCTGATATGTTCACATAGTTGAACTTGAATGAGGTTTGGCACGTGTGACATTTCCATGAATGGCCAGGAGCACATTGAGTAAGTTTGGTCGATTGATCAGAGTCATTTAGATAAAAGGAAGGTGATCATGGACTATCAATAGAAATCATGCATATACAACCTAGATTTGATTGCACTAGAATGGATCGATAGTCTAGATTCATAGCAGGGAATTGGTAAAATTAGCACTGTAGACGATCTAAATCATTTGAGGGGACCATATCAACAACCCATGATGCTTTGAATAGTCATGATTATAGGGAAAATTAAGGATATAAAATATGACATGGTGAACTATGAAGATGACACATGGGATCCACGTGGACACCAATGCTTCCATGTCATTTGCATTCTACCATATCAAGATATGATGAAGTATTAAGAAAACATGGATCCAAAATCTTGTTTTGGCCATAACAAGAGAATGTTAACTTAGAATTTGTTGAATTTTTTTGAAGATTTCCTATAATGAGGAGGACTAAAAAAATACTAGAGAGAGGTGTGGGCCTGTTTTATGCAAGAGAATCCTTGGCCTTAGGAAATCCACATCAACAAAAAACATTTTCGTTTTGAGCAGGTATATTGTAGAATGAATAAAGTGGTTGCAAGTCCATGGTTGCTAATCCATATCATCATATAAGTAGACTGTTATTACTCCATGCTATAAATTGCTATTGCAACTCTTTCACTGCTACTCCTATGCTACTACTGTGTGATAGAACTGCGCACTGCTACACTCACACTACTAGACCATGAGTCACATGAGGATTTCTTTCCAAGTGGAAATCATCTACAAAATAAGGGGAACTGAAATTGAACAACAAAATCGTTGGATCATTGGGACTATTCAACTTCGATGTGTAAGGGGGATGGATTTGGTAATAGCTAGGTAATGAAATGGTTGTGATTGTCTAGCTCTAGCAAAAAAGGGGAAGGCAAACTGATGAAGACAATGTTAAAAAGGAAAAGAGGAATATCTGCAAGGGGTCGACACAGGCTTCACGCCATGAAGAGGTTGAGATGCAAGGAAGGTGTTCATAAAAGGAAGAGGTGGATCATAGAAGGAAGGTTTGGTTAATTGTAACATGGAAAGTTGTGAAGGAGGCATTGGGAAAACAGTTCTAGCGAACAAATAATGTGAAGGAGAGGCCAAAACAAATAGTCATTGCATTAATTCAAGGACTCTATTCTTACAATTTCACTGTTGTAACAATGCAGACCATCTTGTTTAAGGATATTACTCCACCATTTGGGTCAATGTTGGTACTCATGCCAGTAATGGATGTAATGTAAAATTGTGATTTTACCATGAATCTATTAAATTCTGAGCTCATTTCATTGGTGTCCAATAGTTAAAATTTATGTGCTATTTCCATTGTGTTGGAGACAGTATGATTGATTTCGTTGTGTTTTCTGGCTGGTAGGTGGGTTTCTGTAATCGTTAGTATGTTTTAGTCCCCACCCACTCCATCAAGTGGTATTGAAGCTAGTTTCAACTCTGGGTTGTGAATATTGGAGAAGTACATAATGAGTTTCAGCTCTAGGTTGAGAATATTGGAGAGATAGTTGAATGGCGTTTTAGCCCCAGCAGAAGAAGATTTTGAAACTTATTTGAGAGTTTATTAGAACTCAAGAAATTGGTTCTAGATATTATCTCCTGTAGGGATTGTGGTTACATTATACCTAAGAGAAGGCAATTCAACAAATGAATTTGCTGAAGGTGGAGCTTGTGGGAGGTAGTGCTGGTGAGGTAGGATTATAACTGGTAGTCTTGATTTAAGACTACGCGGTGATATACATGGATACAACCATAAGAGGAAACCCCCAAGAAGGCATGAGGAACCCAGGGAACTAGAGAATCAATGAACCTTAGCATTAAAGACTCAAGAATGAGTGCTGGCACAAAGGTTCTATAGGATGTAGAATGAAGGTTGGTAATTTTGAGTTACTAAGATTTTTTAATGAGAAATAAACAATTATAAATATAACATAGGTGATTGCTGATAAAGAGCAAGTTAAAAAAAACACGCATGAGGAAAATATTTCAGAGAAAGGATATTACATGTGTTGTGGAAATATGAGGGAAAAGAGAAGAAATTCTAACCAACATAAGGCTGAGGATAGATAAGAAATAAAAATGATGTTTGAAATTGTGGAAGCATTGGAAAATAATTTTTAGAAGAAGAGGTTTGAAAAAGATAGAGATTTTGAAGATTACTTAATCCAAGGATTAAAGTAAGAATTGAATTTTCTAGAGGGAAAATAGAACAAAAAATCCCTTGCGAAGGATGTGTGGAGTCCAGGATGCAAAGGACACAACAATTTTCAACAATGAAGAAGACAAATTTGTCCAAGAAACCTTGGAAGGAGGATTGGGACAATAAGAATGAAGAAAACCCTAATCTTGTTCTTGATAGAGATGGCATTAAAATAGTTCAAGATCTTATGATCATATGGTGGCTTGAAGAAGACTTTGATGAGGAATGTGTACCAAAGCTGATAAGTGAAATAATTGGGAAGGCATTGCAACCAAAATTTCTATTAAGAACTCAATATTTTTTTTGTATCATGTAGTGATCTTGTTGTTTTTGTAGGTGTGAAGGGAAACAATGAAGAGGATGACCTTGTAATTCATAAAGTTGATAATGACACAAGGATGGAGGATGGAAATAAGAGAATTGAGATATTAGACCCGAGAAGGCATGAAATCCCTCAAGACGATGCTACAAAATACAATATTATAGGTTATAAAGATTGTTACAACCAAGAGATAATGGTTGTCCAGGGTTCCCAAGTTAAGAGGCCAGGTTAAAATTTGTTGACATCGAAGAAATCGTGGTTGAGGAATAGAGGGAGAAGTTGGAGCATAATGTGTACTAGAGAATTTGGATTGGATTCCAAATGAAAGTGGTGTTGTTCGAGAAGTCCATAAATCTTGTGCTGAGGATAACAAGAAGGGAATTAATGTCCATATGGTAAATGGGAGGTTAACTATGTGGAAGATGAACACCCAGGAGTTACACTAGATAACCCTCCACACTTTGGGAGGGGAGCTATGACCGACTCCCATGCTATAACTAATACCCTAGAGGAAAATAAATAATCCACATTGCTAGAAGAGAAATGTAAGAACACGACTCTTGGAGGATAGAGAAGATGATAATAGATGATGGCATGTTTAGACTTGAAGACATGGCCCATAGAAAGGATGGCACGAGGATGCTTACTCTTGAAGGTATGCAATGAGTACCATAGTTTAAATTGTTTACATATAATGGAAAACAAATTAATGTTGCATGGAATGGATTACTCCATGTTGAATATGAAGCAAGGTAAGTAAGTGAAGGATTGAAGGGGACTATGAGATTGCTTATCTCACAAGGAAATGAATACACATGGGAATGGGGTATCTTAGTTGACATAGGGAAAAATACATAGAGCAAAATAAAATGAGATGGAAATGTTGTGGAAAGTTAGAGTATATGCAAAATGTGCAAAAGTGTGATAGTACTAGGTATAATAGATAGAATGCAATAGTATATGGTATTGTTGAATGCTTGTTGAGTGAGTTCTAGCAGAAGGAAATTTCCAATGCGCTAAGAAAATAAAGATTCTAGATGATGGAAGAAGGGCTGAACTTAAGGTCGACCTCAAGAATGTTAGTATTATTGTAATCCTCCCTTGTAGACCATAGTCTAAATGTCAGTTTCCTAGATTAGGATGTCATTATTAATTTCATTAGTGAATGGAGATGTATTCTGGGGCCCATTAGCCACTTGATGCACTCTCATGCATCAATCTAGGATCTCCATAGACCAATCCTTAGATTTTAGGAGATCGGTTTGAGTTACAGGAGTTCCACCACCAGTTCACCCTAGTTAGTGTTGAGTTATTCTATGATGGGACACATTTAGTTCACTCTCGATTAGATTAGCATCTATTCTACATTATTTGAGGAGACAAGCATATTTCCTCACCTACCTTGGTCAGTTAACTAACTATGAGGTGTTTCAGTTGTCCAGAGTTGCACTAGTGAGTCTTCAGTGGTGATTATTCCTAGGTTAGTCATGTATGGAGTCAAGGATTCAAATTACTCCTAGAGAATTTGAATTCCCTCTTTTGTATCATGGATGCATTACAAGCAGTTTAATGATATTCGTGTCCATTTGTGGCTGCACAATTATCTCTCTTGTCTAATTTTCTTCACTGTGAATGTTTATGAATTTTTCACTGCAAAATCAATGTCCTTCGTTCTTCTTTCATTTTGAGGTTCATTATAGCATGAATATATTGTGGAATTGACAATTTTACACGGTATCATAGATCTATAGAGCTGGTTTACCTTTGAATTGAGAATTTTATTCAGGTTAATTGAATAATTCAAAATAATTGTGTTGCTCATGAAGCTGCAAAATGGAGAATTCAAATGCCTTAACACCAATGATCCTCAAACCTTTTAATTGCATGGATTGGAGGGGATATATGAAGATTGTGTTGAGCAACAAGGGTATGTATAGGGTCACAATGGGAAATGAGGCCAAACCCCAACAACCCTTAGATAAATTGAAGTACCTGAACAAATTGGATGAAGCCTTTGGTTTCATGTGTATTCAACTTCTAGGGAGTTGCTCTTCCACCTTGGTGGATTAAAAAAACCGGGGGAAGTACATTTTAATTTTGAATAAATTCTTGGAAAGAAGGATGAGATGAGAGGCCACATTTTGGAGAATGAGTTGATTTCTCGTCAACCCAATAGTTTCAAAACCATCCAACAATTCTTCTCCAAATTCAAGTATTTGGTCATGCAATGCAATACATGTTGTTATGGAGAAGATATCATATGGCTTGGGGTGGACCATGTTACACATAAATCTTGTCACCATCATGTGTTGAGGCCCAAAACATCAGAAATTTCCCTCATTTCCCAAACTGTGAAGTTGGATATTGGCCATGACTCATAATTTCATGTTTGAGTCCACCACTACCTCTGCCTTTAATGCAATAAGTGTTATCTACTTCAGTAACACCTATTGTCTCTTGACAATAAGAGGTGCCACCGCCTTTACCCCTTTGTTAAGAAGCGGTTCCACCTTGGTAACGCTTTGTTTACATAGTGAAGGAGCAGTGCTCGAGTTTTAAAGGGAAAAAGAGAAGATTCACAAAGCTCCTCGAAGGAATACTTCATGGTGCCCTCATCCCTACTCTTGTGGACCACCTGGACTCGAGATACCCCTAGTAGGATCTCCCTTCCACCTCATCCACCTTTGCCTCAACCATCCCTACCCTCTCAAGGCCTATAAAACCTGGTGCATCCTCCATGGAAAGGGAGGGAAAAGTTATGCTATTTCATTGAGGTTCTGGCCAAATCTAGGGTGAGCACAGAAGAGGCAAGTTGGATATTTGAGGACAAGACATGGCATGTGAAGGAGCATCACAACACTAAGGAAAATGGTTGTAATCTCTTTTCTGCATTTTAATGCAAAGATGGTTCCTTTCCCATAAAATGTATTATATTGCAACCATTCAGTTTATTATTGGATGCCTTAGTCACTAACATAGATATGTAGACCATTTTCTGGTACCTTTGATCTCGCTTGTTGTTTGATGTGTTTGTGCAAGTACATATGTGGAGATTAAAAACCATAGATGACAACTACATCATGCTGCAGTATAGCTAAAGGACTCATTCCAGATATATGCAAGCTCTAGGGGAAGTCTTCCATCCTTGTTATCACTCATTTGTTCTAGATCTGAACATTCAGACCTAGGGAAACAACTCTTGTCAGCAAGAGGTGAGAATTTCTAGCAACAAATATAGAGACCATACTGGGGAAGACATTCACACATCTGATCTTTCTTGGTTTTCAAACTCTTGTCTGTAATCCAAACTCCAACCTTTTAGTGATCAGATATACTAGTTTTCCAGTGACATTTTGGTTCAGTTTAACCAGATCTGTTTAGACCTGAAACACATCTACTTTCTATACTTAATTTTCCTGCTATTTTCATGATTTGATGCCAGTAGTTTTAATGCTTAAATTTCTCTTTTTCGCTGCCTTTTTGTTTTAACATCTATAAGAGTCACCACACATTCAATGAGGACAATAGGCGGTGCAACCATGCTTTCTCAGTAGACATAAAGCAGTGCCACCGCTCTATCATATTGGAAAAAAGGCGATGACCAGGCGGTAACACTCTGTCACCAACCTTCTGCAAGAGGTTCCAAGTAGGGTTTTGATACCCCTGTGATTTCAAAGCTTAGTTAGATTTGCTTTTTGTTCCAAGTGTTTTTCTGGCTTTACTTTTGAGTTATGGACTTTAAATTCAAAATCTGAAAGTGATAAAGGCTTATTTTGTTTTGGTTCAAAGAGCTAGGTTTCTTCCATCTGTTTAGCTGCTTGTATGCTTGGATTTGATTTTCAAAAAGAGTGCTTGAAAGTCAGTATAGTTAGATCTATTTTTACTATTTGATCAACTGAAAAGGAAGCTTTGATTTTTGGTTTTTGCTTTTGTTCTTCGTAAGTTTATGAAAGATTTCTTTTTGTTTTTGATCCAAAGAAAATTTGAGATTTGATCATAGTTGTATTTGAATATGAACTACTGGATCCATGATTAGCTTTACAAACTTTCAAGCATCGGTGTTCTTCTTTTTCCTTTATATGCTCTTATCTTGTAAAATAAAAATATTATAGTTGTGAGTTAGATCTTTTCATTTTTCGAAGAATGGTAAAGATTTCTTAGTGTGCCAATTAGTTCTAGTGTCTTTCTTTTTGGGAAACGAGATCTCACTTCAATCTTGCTATCAAGATTAGTTTAGAAGTTTGTTGCTTGTTTGCATTTTTGAAAGATAAAGTTTAGTGTGACTGTTTGGGAATTTTTTTTTTGAAAGAAAAGTGAATCACTCTCTTCTTCCTGTAAGTAGGGAATACTTCAAATGATAAAGTGAAAAATATGCATATCATGCTGCATGGTTTTACTTTTCTGTCCACACCTCATGCATTCACCTAATTGTTCAAGATAAAATTAACTTTAGCTATAGGTTAAAAATTTTGGTAACTTGAGTGATAGGATAGAGACGTGTTCCGATGTCTTAAAACATAGAAGCTGCCATTCTATTGCATTCACTACATCCCGGGAATTGTGTGGTTCTTCCATGTACCTTCGGTATATCAAACAACCTTTCAGGTACCCTTGAGGTATATAGAGAGGTACTTCACGTACTCGATTGTATATCAGAAGGCCCCTTTTGAACGATTATGCATTAGACATAACTAACATGGATTTGAGATCCCACGTACCTTGCGTATATTAGGAGACCCCTCTAGGATTACCTAAACCATCTGAGAAAATCCTTTTGGCCGTCTTGTTGGAGTAATACATCAAGAACAACACTCGAGAAGCTACTAGGCACATACCGTCCAGGTAATCGGGTATTCAGGTAAGGGTACGATCCCAATCCTATTGTCGCGCTATATTGTTGGACCCTATGGTATATCGCAAATTGTAAAGACTTGACAATCCTAGTGAGGTACCGTATTTTATCAGCCCCTCTTATCACCTAAGTTTGCTTGTGACTTTTAGCTTGTGTAGGAGTTGTTTTGTGTGTGATTCTAGTTTCAAACCCTTGGTTAGGTTTTTAGTGACCAACAATCTGGCAGGCCCCCTTTGAGACGATCTCAAAGGGTTCAAGTCTTACCACCTGACCTTCCTCCTATTATAGGAGAGAGCCCAATGGAAGCCATAGACCAAGGTGCCGTGACTGATTCTCATGTTGAAGGGAATCCAATTGTGGAAGTTGGGGAAGAATTCCCTACATATGAAAATCCCTTGGTTGAACAACCTCCTATGGCTAATATTGCTTCTCATTTTTCAATGGCAGGTCATGTTGGTTCATCAAATTGGGTTGTCGATCGCCCGTCTGATGATATCGAGGGGACATAATATGGCCCTAATGCTCCTTTTTGGAGAACTTATTTAAGTCATTCTATTTCTGAATTTGGGACTACTAGACCATCTTTTGTTAACCCTCCATCGAATGAGGAAATGTATAGAAATCTCCAGGAAACTATGGATCGTTTACATAATATTTAGGATCACCTTGCGAACATCACTGCTTTGCCTCTTCCTCATTGGGAGTCCATGTCAGCTCTTCTACCCCGTCTTTCGAAAAAAACCCCTCTCGGATACCGTCCACTCTTGTCATCTGAAGTAACTCCTAGTTTGACATCATCGTCTCGAGGATCAAAAATTCCTGATCCAGGTCAACCCTCCAACCCTATTACTACAACTCCAAATTCTAGGTCTGCTTCTGGCCCTCGCACATCTTCTAACATTGAGGGGAAACCCCCAGCTCAAGTTGCCTGATTAGTTAGTGGAGCCACTTCCAGTGTAAGACAGACCCCTACTGTAGGATAGTCAGTAGTCATAGTCCCTCCCACAAAAACCAAAGCGGTTACCCCTCCTAGTACAAGAAAACCCTCAGGGGTGCAACCTGTAATTAATAAACCATCTTGGGGTTATACTTAAGCAGGAAATCATCAATCCATGAGCAATGTGAACTTTCAACCTACATCTATAGGAATGGTATATCCTGGTATGCCTTACGCCAAAAACATGTTTACACCATGAGAGAAACCTAATTGGTCTTATATGCCTATGCTTGGAGAGATACCTATGATTATTGATGAAGGTTGTCGTGGCCCACCTTTCGGAGGACCAACTGGTGGATGCCCACCTGGTGGAGGTCCACCTTATGGGGGACCTCCTTTTGGAGGATTGCATTTTGGAGGACCACCTTCTTGAGGGCCACCTTCCGGGGGAACACCATCTGGAGGACCACCTTATGGGGGTCCACCACCTATAGGACCACCTTGTGGCGGACCACCACCTGGAGGACCACCACCACCACCACCTAGAGGAAACCCTCCTCCTGGAGGCTCACCACCATCTAGCAGATCTTCAGGAGGATTGTCTTCAAATCCAATTCCCCAAAAGCCAGTGTATGAATTGACCTATGGTCCTACTGGTATATAAATGCCATATCAATATTACTAGTATATACAACCTAATCGACAACTTCCTTTTTTGGCAACTTCTTTTGGACTTTCCTGATTTGTCCAAGTTGATTAATGGCCCCAAAAAGCATAACCCTTCGTGGCCTGCAATTCTAGTTAAGTTACCATCAGACATCCCGAAGTTTTATGGGAAGTAGGGAGAAGACCCAAAAAATCATGTTATGACATTCCATCTCTGGTGTTCTTCTAAGTACTTGATGCATGAATCAATGCGTTTGAGGCTCTTCCAAAGAAATTTGACTGGTACGGCTGCCAAGTGGTACATTGAGATTCCGCAACATTCGTTTGTGGACTTCAACTCATTGGAAACATATTTTCTCACTCATTTCCAGCTGCCCATCCATTACAAAACTGGTACGGATCTTTTGACATCACTTCATCAGAGTACTTCCACTCATATATCAGATCATATTCATGAATGGAGGAGATGACAGAGACTTATTAAAGCTCCTATCTTAGACCAATTGTTGGTTGATTGTTTCACGAAATCCTTGTTGCCTCCCATTTCCTGTGATGTGGCTATGGGTGGTGCTGTTACTAAAGAGCAGGCTATCAACCACGCTCAGTATCTGGACTTGGTTTATTCCCAGTCTGAAACTTTGTATGATCTAGTTCCTCAGGCCCCTGATCCTAGCACAGACCCTACCAAGCCACCTGTAGAAACTCCTATTGATGGGGTTGTCAGTTCAATCCATCCCTCGTCAGCAGCTAAGCCTGCCAAGCAACATAGTACTTATACTACTACTCCTTTTGCTCCTATGGTTTTATCCGAGGTGAATGCTATTGAAAGTACGTAGACACCCGGTAATAAGAATAAAGGAAAAGGAAAATGTAAGAAATTTGGAAACCAACAGGAGAATCCCAAGGCTACGGCCTTAGAGAATGACAATAAAGGCAAGGGGAAGGCTAAGTATCCCTACCTATTGTGTGGTGGTGATCACTTCATGAAGGAATGCCCTTGTTGTGAAGGAATTAGTAAAATTTTGAAAAGTAACGCTACATCAGTGTTGCTTACCAACCCTTTTTCATCTCAACAACAATTGATTGATCATATGTCTTCACAAGGAACCTCCAATTCTACAGAATAAATCCAAATGATGTCCTCAGAATCTATTAGCTTGACTACTCATAGTCGGTCATATGACAAACTTGCAAAGAAGAAGGATGAGAGTCATTCTCCTAAGAAAGCTCCTTCTACTAGTTGTTCTCCTCCACCTTCATCTAATGGTCCTCTTAGAATCAAGAAACCTAACATCGAATTGATTTTGCACCCACCTAAGAGTACTCTCCAAAAATCTGTTTTAATCCAAATGCTCAAGCTGCATAATTCTACAACGTTGTTGAAGATTTGGCTCAAGCACCTTGAGCGATGTCTACCCTATAAGTACTCCAAATTTGTTCTACACATCACAAAAACTTGTTGACAACCTTAGGGGCCTTAGACTTGGATAACACTAATTTGATTCATTTTAATGTGGAGAATTACAAGTCCATATTACCCCATTAGCTCGCACTTCAAATCACGACCAGAGTAGTTGGGAGAAAGGTTCATAGGACCGTTTTGGACGAAGGAGCTTCCACCTTAGTATTGTCTGTGTCTTACTAGAGAGCCATTGGTTCTCCTAAACTTACGAATTCACCCACAACCTTGAAAGATTTCGATGGATGAGGTTTCCAACCTCATGGTCGATTATCGTCCCTTTCAATCAAGCTTGGGGGCAAGACTGTTTCCATTCAAGTGGAGGTAGTTGATGCTCCGTTGGATTACAATCTTCTATTGGGGAGAAACTGGATCTATGCTATAACGGCTGTCCCCTCGACACTTTTTCAGAATCTCCAATTCCCTCATTTGGGAAGATTGTGACCGTCGATCAACCTAATTTTTGTTCACCGAATGTTACTACCCCCATTGCAAATAATATTCCTATGCTAGTCCAATCCCCTCTGCCTTATCAATCGGTTGGGGTAGGTATTTTGAAGGATTCAATGCTGATGGGAGTGTTGCCCTTAAGCCCTTCTAGTATGGAAGTGGTAACTGTGAACATGATTTCCACGATCATCCACAGTCCTATAGGTAAAGAAGTTGTCGACTCATATTCTCTAGGCCCTTATGAAGCACTCTATGATGCTATTCAATATGCTTCCGATGTCCATTTCAATGATATTCATCTAGTGGCATTTGATCCTTACCACCTACCTTATTGGATAGAACCATCTCTCCCCACTCTAGACTATCTCTTGAAGAATTTTCCATCATACGAGTCCATTATGGATATCATGAGTGTGGATGAACCTGTATGGGAAGATCATCACCATAGATCCTCTTTCCTTCCCAATTCTAGTTCGATAGACTTTGATTTTGTGTCTCTCATTAGTACTAATATTGTCAGCAATCCTCAAATGCATGTACTGTTACAAGGCACTGATTCCGAGGGAAACCTTTGTAACGTTACTTAGAAAAATCCCATTGACATATCAATGAAGCCCATAACTATTGAAGTAGGTCAGAATTGTTCAACAAAAGAAACCGAAAGTTATAGAGCTCTATTCAAAGAGTTTCAAGATGTTTTTTCCTAGATGTATGAGGAAATATCTGGGATTGATCCATCCATCATTGTACATGAAATCAAGACTTATCCCACGACAAGGCCAGTCCGATAAAAACTACGTCAAGTCTATCCTAGGAAGGCCGCGACTATTAAATCCGAAGTGGAGAAACTTCTAAAAGAAGTGTTCATTTATCCCGCGCCACTGACGGAATGAGTGGCTAATATTGTCCCTGTAGCTAAGAAGCAGTGAACTATTAGGGTTTGCATCGATTTTCAATATTTAAATAGGGCTTGTCCCAAGGACAATTTCCCTACTCCACACGTCGATCAAATCATTAATAACTGTGCTGGGAGTGTCATATTTTTATTTATGGATGGATTTTTTGGCTACAATCAGATAGAAATTCTGCTTGCTGATAATCATAAAACCACATTCATTTGTCCGTGGGGGACCTTTTCCTTTCGAAAGTTACCCTTTGGTTTAAAAAACACTGGAGCTACATTCCAGCGTGCCATGTCCTATTATTTTCATGATATTAAACACATCGTGGAGCTGTATCTGGAAAAATCTCCATGCTCATTCGCAGCGATGGGAGGACCACCCAGGGCATCTTAGGGACATTTTCCTTAGATGTCATCATTATAATATTTGGCTTAATCCACACAAATGTGTCTTTTGTGTTGAGACTGGACATCTTCTTGGATTTGTGGTTTCCAAAGATGACATCCAGATAGATCCTTTGAAAATAGCTACTATTTTGGCCTTATCCACCTCGACTAATATTATTAAACTCCAAATTTTGCAAGGGAAGGAAAATTTTCTTCGTCGTTTCATATGCAACTTTGAAGAAAAAACGCATGGCTATATGCATCTCCCTAAGAAGGACACTCCATTATTTTAGGATGAGCAAACCCAACAATATTTTGATAATTTGAAACATACTCTGACACATTCACTAGTGTTTCACCCCCCAAATTACTCAAAAGACTTTCTGCTATATGTTTCTGCCTCCACTACTACTATCGGTATGGTTCTTGTAGCAGGGATTTCTCCCTTACTACAGGGTAGGAATGGCTACCCTCTGTCTATAGGATGGAAGGGTAGAGTTCTTGGTGGTTGTGCAAGAAAAACGAAATAGAAATGAAAATAGAACAGAAATGAAGAAACCCCTTTGCACACAAGGTTATGGGTTAAGCTCCAAGACCCTGCATACAACTGTTAGAAACATCCAAAGACCTGCAAACAAATAATGGAGACCTGCAAGAACATGTTAGGCTATATACCTGTAAGCAAAAATATGTTAGAAAAACTAAAATAAACAATACAAAACAGATATTATACCTTCTATGGGTGGAAATGGGCCACCATGCCCTAGCTTGGAGAAGCACCTCTCTTGAGAATGGGGGGAGCTATGGCTCAATGGGAGGATGGATGAGAGGGAGGCTGAATGGCTTGAGAGGAAAATGGTCTTAAGGAATTCACTTGGGCAACATAATAGTATGCAAGGAAGGAATGTTTTGAGAGTGACCCCCACCCCTCTATTTATAGCTTTTTTAGGGTTCTAAGCGCATGGTCAGTGCTTTAGCCCTTTTTTTGGGCTTTTAACCCCTTTCGCTCAATATTTAGCTCTTTTGGGGATTTTAGGATCCTTTGAGGGGTTTTAGCCCCTTTTTGGAGGCTTTAGCCCCTATGAGAGCTATTTTGGCTCTTTTTAGGGGATTTTAAGCCCTTTTGCATATTTTTGAGCCTTTTTGCGGGTAATGGGGTCAAATGAGGGTCGTGTATGGGTGTCCTTGGGTGGTGTAGGCCATGTAGAGCTGAGTGAGGGAGTTTTTAAGTTAACAGATTCCCCCCTGATGTGTGAGGGCAGGAGCTCATCGTATGGCCGACAAACATCATAGGATTTTCTAGGGAGAGGTCGTGCTTCCTGGGCTGGGGAATGGTGGCTTTTGGTTTCTGTAGTAGGGATTTCTCCCTTACTATAGGGCAGGAATGGCTACCTTCCGTCTATAGGACAAAAGGGTAGGGTTCCTAGTGGTTGTGCAAGAAAAATGAAACAGAAATGAAAATAGAACAAAAATGAAGAAACTCCTCTGCACACAAGGTTATGGGTTAAGCTCCAAGACCCTGCATACAACTGTTAGAAACATCCAAAGACCCGGAAACAAATAATGGAGACCTGCAAGAACATGTTAGGCCATATACCTACAAGCAAAAATATGTTAGAAAAACTAAAATAAACAATACAAAATAGAGATTATAACTTCTATGGGTGGAAATGGGCCACCATGCCCTAGCTTGGAGAAGCACCTCTCTTGAGAATGGGGGGAGCTATGGCTCAATGGGAGGATGGATGAGAGGGAGGGTGAATGGCTTGAGAGGAAAATGGTCTCAAGGAACTCACTCGAGTAGCATAACAATATGCAAGGAAGGAAAGTTTTGAGAGTGACCCCCACCCCTCTATTTATAGCTTTTTTAGGGTTCTAAGCCCCTAGTCAGGGCTTTAGCCCCCTTTTTGGGATTTTAGCCCCTTTCGCTCAATCTTTAGCTCTTTTGGGGGTTTTAGGCTCCTTTGAGGGGTTTTAGCCCATTTTTGGAGGTTTTAGCCCCTATGAGAGCTATTTTGGCTCTTTTTAGGGGATTTTAAGCCCTTTTGCATATTTTGGAGTCTTTTTGAGGGTGTGGGGGTCAAATGGGGTCAAATGAGGGTCATGTATGCATGTCCTTGGGTGGTGTAGGCCATGTAGAGCTAAGTGAGGGATTTTTTGGGTTAATATATTGCTCCCTGATGTGTGAGGGTAGGAATTCATTGTATGGCCGACGTACATCATAGGTTTTTCTGGGGAAAGGTGGTGCTTCCTGGGCTGGGGCATGGTGGCTTTTGGTTTTTGTATTAATATGGTTCCCATCAATGGGTGAGATACAAATAATGTGTGACATGTACATGGATGAGGTGGGCATCCCCATGCTCGTAACAATGTCAAAAGAATAATGTGATCTATGCTCTATAATACAAGAGCCGATCATATACAACTGATGATACATAGTGGTTGCCTCACTGAGAGGCTAAAAAAAATACTGATATGAAGAACTGCTACATTGGACCCATGGCATTCTAATGGAATGCTATATCTTCATGATTGATGGCCTGCTAGATCTGGAATGGTACATAGCTATATGGACTCACTGATGGAGAGTTAGAGTCTCCGTGGTACAAATATGCTGCATCAATCATAAATCTATATAGAAGCACTGCCGAGGCTTTTGAACACTGTCTCCAACACAACCCGAAAATCATAAGGGACATAAACCTGTGTAGGTCCCTCGAATAGACTCATCAATGTGCTAGAGTCAGGTGAAATCCGGGGTCTTCGACCAAATACTACGCGAACCAATACCCTGTACGAATCTCAATGGTGTGATGATGTAGTTGGAGTCGAGCATGTGAGAAACAACCATCCCGAGAGACATTAAGGACTCCTCTCAAGTGGTCCAAGGAACTCATCAATGAGGTCAATGAAACCAAGATACAGGGACCTCTGGGTCTATTCTTTGGCATATGTGTGTTGTCATCGATAGAGGGAGACCTGCCCATGGTCAAGGCAATGGTGTTTCCTTGACTAGGAGCGTGAGGGAGATAACCGAAAGATGTGAGACAATCTGAGGACTGAACCACTGAATGGGGGGGGGGGGAATGGAAAAATTTGAACAGCGGTAGAGGGAGTGTAGTAGACTCAAAATTCCTTTGTTCAGAGTATGACGGCAGGGTGGACCAGTCAGCAAATGAAACTGACTCATGGGAATGGGATCATAGCTGTAATACCAAGAATGTCACTGCGGATGGGAAATACTTGGGGGAGGTAGATAATTTTGGTACTGATGGGATCCAAGGAAGACACATTACAGAGTAATCTAAACAAAGGTGATACAAAGTGGGAATGCTACCAGACTATTATCTGTGGGGTGGTGTCTAGAGACACCGTTGTGGTAGGATCTTGTGGATTTTTGGCGATCCTGAGAAAGTAAATGCTCGATGGTGCTTTCAATTTTAGAGATTCTGAAAGCACGAAGAAGACTCCAGTGGCAGCTCTTTTTTGTTGATAGTCTCCTGTGCCTGAAAAAGGTTAAAAGTGTACATAGGAGAGCTCGCCCATCCTTTAGGGGATGGGAGAATTCTTTACCGTTGGTTCCAGTCAGGTCGAAAAAGGTTAAACCTATACCGACTGGATGGTCATTCAGATACTTTTATGAGCATGAATGAAACCAAGTTTGCTCAGCGATCTTTCCTTGATGAGAAGGCTGGAAAAGAGCTTAACGACAACCCATGGCGAGCTTTTTCTTAAAGTTCATCCCCTTTGCCCGAGAAAGCATAAAAGGATGTAGAGGGGAATGGTCTTGGCTTGAATGTGACAAGGTGGTCCTTTTCATTTGATGGTCTACATAGTCCACAAAAGGAGATAAACAAGACGATGTAGATGCCCTTTCCTATACTTTAACGAGCGGGAAAGAATGTAGCTGCGCTTGGAAATCTTTTCATTCTTTTAGGAGCTAGAAAAGAGCTTAAAAGAAACACTAGTAAGGTCAACTGATCGCGGTGGCATAGCTGGTGCCCCTATGTTGGGATAGTGGACAGTGGTCCAAAGGTCATCCATGCAGTATGGATGGAGTAGGTGGCTCTTAAACATACCATACATGCACGTGATAGATTGCGGCAGAGGCACACAAGTCAGTGCGGCAGAGGCACACAAACCGAGGTGGCTCTCGGACAGAGGTCAGGAGAGTTGTGTGTGAGTTGTGGTGGGCAGAATTGACTACATGTGGTTTGAGTGCAAGTCCAGAGGTAGTTATATGCCAAATGCATGCAAAGGAAATGATCCATCCTTCGGACAATGTTCCGGAGATCTGCATAAGTTGCGGTGGATGGATTAGATAGTTGTATGCTAAAAATCAAAATGATGTGCCTTACGGGTGATGGCCTAAGAACCCCCATGAGTGGCGGTAAGAAAGTGTGATGCAAGTACAGGTCCAAAGACACTTGTATCACCATGATGTGGCTCATAAATTGAGGTAACTTTTGGGAAGTGGTCCTGAAAATTACTTGCTAAACATGAGACGATGGTCTTCAAACAGGGGTGTACCATGGTTTGAGACCAATGAGACCATGGTTTGAGATCTCTAGTGTCTTCAAAGTGTGTACCATGGTTTGAGACCAATTGTTTAGGAACACCAAATCGTGAAATAACATGGTTGAAGAAGAAGCGTTCCGCTGTTTCACTTTTGCGATCAAATGTGGGCATGGCCTCGGCCCACTTAGTGAAGTAATCGACTTCCATAATGATGTATTTATGACCATTGGCCGAGGTAGGGTTGATTGTCATGAAGTCGATTTCCCATTAGTAGAAGGGCCCAACTGTGACTACGGGGTGTAATGGTGCAGGGGGGTTCTTGCCTTTGGGGAAAAGAGCTGATAGCTGCGACAATGCTTGACTGCCTCTATGCAATTAGCAAAGATGGAAGGCCAGAAGTAGCTGGCACGTAAAATCTTCTGGCCGGTTGGTAGACCTGAAAGGTGGCCACCACAGGCTCCACTATGACAGTCGTTGAGGATGGTCTCGGCCTCTTCATGAGTGAGGCTGCGATGTAGGATGGTATCAATGCCTCGACGACATAGAACATCTCCAATCAATAGGTGGAAAATGGCTTGATGTCAAATGCATCGCCTGTCCTCACGGTTTAAGTGTGCTACGAACTTCTACGTTCGTAAGTATAGAAGGATGTCCCCATACCATGGGTCTTCCGTGGATATGACGAATAGGAAATTATTAGGGAGGTCATCCTTGGGAGGTGATGATGCGGTTAATGGGGGAAGATCGGTCATGTGCGTGGCCAATGCAAGTGCTTTTGTGCTTTTTGGGGAAACAAATTCTAAGTCAAATTATTGGAGGATGACTACCCACTTAGCCACATGACCTTGTAGAAGGCAACAACTTAAGAGGTACCGCAATGGGTTTGAATCAGCCACTACATGTGTATGGTTTGCAATGATGTAGTGGCGCAACTTCTGAGCCGATAAGACGACGACGAAGGCCAATTTCTCCTCAGGTGAATATCATAGTGGGGGACCTATCAGCTTTTGACTGATGTAATAAATCACGTGCTCATGGCAGGCATTGTCTTCTTGGACCAAGACTCCAACAATGGTGTTGTCTAAGGCCGACACATAGAGAATGAAGTCTCGGGTGAATTCTGGTGCTGAGAGTAATGGTGCAGAAGCCAGGGCTTGCTTGAGTGCATCAAATGATTCTTGTGCTTGTTGATCCCAAACAAAGGGGATTTTTGTGTGAAGTAGGTCGATGAATCCAAGGGATTTTGTTGCATCCTCTGGTACAAAGTAGTGAAGGAAGTTGGCCTTTCCTTGGAGGCTCTGTAGTTGGTGCTGAGTTTTTGGTGAAGGAAGATCAAGGATAGCCTGAAATTTGAGGGGGTCTACTGTTATCGCTTTTTGGGATACGACGAACTTGAGTAGACGGCCTGCTGGGACACAAAAAATGCACTTTAGGGGATTCAGGCGAATTTTGTACTTGCAGCAACGCAAAAAGACTTGCCGTAAGTTGTCCATATGTTGTGCTTGTTTTGGTGATCGAGTGGTAAGATCATCCAGGTAGACTAATATGATATGGATTAGATCATGGAAATAATATGTCATGGTGTGCTGGAAGGTGGCTCCAGCATTTTTCAGGCCAAAGGGCATGACTCGATAAGCGAATGTGCCCCACGGGGTTGTGAATGCAGTCTTGTAACGATCTTGTTTTTGGATCTAAATTTGGTTATATCCGGAAAATCCGTCCATTAAGGAAAAGACTTCATGCTCGGCGCATGCATCGATAATCTGATCAATGAAGGGTGTTGGAAAGTTGTCTTTGGGACACGCCCCATTTAGATTGTAGAAGTCTGTGCAAACATGGATGGTACCCTATTTTTTATTCACAGGAACAGGAATAGAAACCCAAGTGGTGTACATAATGGGGTAAATGAATCCTGCTGTGCGTAGCTTCTCTATTTCAGCTTTGATCATGACTACTTTGGAAGGATGGATGGGTCATTGCTTTTGTCCTATGGGGGCCACATCGGGCCATGTGTCGATGTGGTGTTCCATGATGGATGGATCCAACTCGGGCATTTCAGTGTAAGACTAGGCAAGTATGTCACAAAATTCTTGGAAGAGAGCTTTGTAGGCAGCGACTTCCTTCAGGGAGCAGGATGCCCCCAGCATGATTTCTTCAACAACCTTGGGATTGGTTGAGATGTTGATTTTGATGGTTGGCAAGATGTTGGCCATGTTCCCTTCTTCAAAGGCATCTGGTGCTAGAATGGGGTTTTTGAACCAGTTGACTTTCCTATGAATGAAATCTTTGGTTTCCATGAAAAACTGGTCCGACTGCGACACAAGTTCTTCAGGGAGGAAGATCGAGTGATGGTGCTTGTCGTCCCATGGGTATTTTGTGGTGGTTAAGGCTTCAAGTATCTCCTCATCATTATGGAAGTAACGAAGAGATAGGTTTGATGGACTGTCATTGGTGGTGGAGACAAGAGGGTTGGTAGAACTGGACATCATGTAAATGGACATGGTGTCCGAAGAAGGAGGTGAGGGGTGAACTTCTTCGATCACAGTGATATCAGATTCAAGGGAATGTTGTTGAAGGTTGAATAAAGCCATTCGGAACTTGGACAAGTCTTGGCAGTGGTGAGAATAGTGTCCATACAAACTGTAGAGGGCGCAAGCATGGTTTGTTCTCAATGACTTGTTTCTCACTATTGGCCCGCTTGGAAGTTCAACCACGGGGAGGTTTTCCGTTGTATCCATGGTGTCCAAATGCGTGCAAATTATAAGAATCTTAGGGTAGTTTTGAGTTGGATGGCCCTGTTCTTTGCAGACAGTGCAAGGCGGGATTTGTCGAGGTTCAATGGTAGTTTTCGTGTTTTTGCCCCTGGCCCTTTTCGGTGGGGCGGTGCAATAGCGGGTGTGGGTGTGGTGGTTGGTTTTTGTGGGCTAGGTGGAGGGTGAGATTCGACTACAATAGGTTGCATGGGATTTAAGACTACCTGGGGCATTGGTGGTTGCACTGGTGGATTAAGATACCACACCGAAATTCCCAATGTAAAGTTGGGTAAGTTTAAGGTGGCCATTACTGGCTTGCTCATGACACCAGGCGGGGGAAAAAGGAAGGGAATTGTGTGGACTGGAGAGGAGCCCAGATAAATCCCTGATGGTTTTATGTGGGGATGAGGTTGTGGTTGCAGCTGCGTGTAATGCTGCGGCTATGGATGATGTTGCAACTGCTGTTGATGTTGGGGCTGTGGATGATGTTGCGGTTGCGGTTGGGGCTACAGTTGCGATTGTTGTTTGTGTGCAACAGTGCTGGATGAGAGCATGCACAAATCCCCAGTCTCATTTGGTGTCAGCGGTGGTGACATTAAGGGGAAAGAAGCCATCATGGTGGTATTGGAAAACGACCCAGGGCCCACATTTAACAATGGGGAGGCTGGTATGTTGTCAACCATGGTGTTGACCATAGGGATAACATTGGCGGGTGTGTTCAGCCCTTGCGGATCAATGGTGTTGATCATAGGGATAACATTGGTAGGTGTCGTTAGCCCTTGTGGATTGTGATAAGTTAGTTGGTCAACCGTCACAATTTTCCCTTCATGGGGGAACATCATGAGATGAAAAACAGTTGATGCTATGGCTCCCATGACGTACATATAACTTTTTCCAAGGAGAAGGTTATAGTCCAATTGAGCATTGACAACCTCTATGTCAATTAGCACTATCTTCCTGGATAATGTGATGGGGACATGGGGGAGGATTCCTTGGGATTTAGTGGGATGGCCATCATAAGCCCGCAGAGTTGTAGAGGATGGTTGCAGAATTGGGGATCCAAGCTTCTTCCAGACTAGGGTAGACATAACGCACATGGATTCCCCCTCATCCACTATGCACCGGTGTACGACCAAATTTTGGATATACACCTGGATTTGGAAGGAAATGGTTGATGGCATCTGTGGTTCTCCATTCTCTGTGTTGAATGTGATCAACTTGGAGTCAGAGGGGTCCACGGCACCAAGGGCGACTAGTAAGGATTTCCATTGCATTGGGAAAGTTTTAAGTACCTCAAGAGAGGACATGGCGGTAGGGCCAAATATTCCACGATGCTGTAGCTGATAGTAGCTCTAGCTATGGCATTGTTTGCAACCTGACATATGGGGGGGCGTGGGAAAGGGGGTAACTGAAGAGGTGCATTGGCTGTTTTAGATGTAGATTCTATTGATGTGTCAGCAAGTTCAGTGTTGGTTCCGTACTGATTTCGTCTAGTTTGTAAATTGACCTCTTTAGTTGTCATAGCTAGCAGGTGGTGGACACCTGTTTCTGCCATCGGAGATGCCCCCAGAGCATTGGGATTGGGTTGGGGAGGGGGTGCAGCTGCCACCAATCCTTGGACTGGTAATGGGTTTTGGAGCACCATAGGAGGAGGTCTTGGTGGTGCCGAGTTGGGTTGGGCTTCGTTTGTTGTATTGGTGTCATGTTGAATCTCATTTCTAATGGCATGTTTAGCGCGACCCATGAAGGGACACTTGTATGTGTAGTGCCCGTGGACCTCGCATAGTGTGTACGGTTGGTTTGTACATAATGGAGCGTTGCATCTTGGTGCATTTGGTCGTTGAGGATTTTGGGCTGGATGGTTCACCATGGCATTGTTGGGAGGATTTGGTTATTGACTGCCTCCCTGCAGTTGATTGTTGCCTTGGTTCTGGGGTCGGTTATTCCTGGCTTGCCCTTGTTGGTTATTGGGGGCTGGCTGGTTGGGACAGTTTTGTTGTGCAAACACTTGTCCCAATGGAGCAGGTGGAGCAGGGGCAAGGGCTTGAATAGCTTGTATCGGTGGTGCATAGTAAACTTGGGTGGGTGCTGGTGCCACAACTGTGGGCATTTGTCCCACGAATTGTTGTGTCGGCCAAGCTAATGCCTGGGCCTACTGCGGTGTCGTCGGTTGTGCATAAGAAGTTGTGGCTCCGAATTGTGACATCATTCTTGCATAGTCTGGAGTTTGGTTTTGGTAGGCAATTCTAGGGGTATTGCTTGGTTGTGGTGGTATTGTAGGTGGTGTTGGATGGTTGTATGGTTGGTGGGAGACAGAACCTATGATTCCATCTGCGGCATGGGATTCCCCTAGTGCATCCCTGTAGGAGGTGCCTACATGGGGAGCATCTGGAATGACACCGTAAAGGTATCCAGACTATGCATAGATCAGATCAAACTGCTGGGCTTTCAATATGGCCTCCTCTTCAGATTGGGTACGTTCAGATGCGACGTCCTTTGCTATAGGTGGTAGTAAGGTTTTTAGGAACCAATCCAGGAAGATCTTGTCATCAAGTTGGATCTTGCACAAACTACAACGTCGTCGCCACTCATGGATGTGGTCGGTTATGTGGGTCGCAGTATTCTGGTGACAAGATAACAAGATCTCCACCCTTCATCGTATCTAACAGGGAGTTGGAAATATTGCAGGAACATGAAAGCCAAGGAGTTGAAATCCGAGTACTTGGCTTGTGGTAGCTCGATGTACCACTTGGCTGCAGCACCTGTGAGGGTGTGTTTGAACAGTTTGAGCCTGATCGAATCATCTACAATGCTATTTGATGAGCACCATAGGTGAAACATCATGATATGGTTTTGGGGGCACTCCCCTGCCTTCCCTTCAAACTTGGGAATGCCTGAGGGAAGTTTGGTTGGCATGGGAGACCAAAAAGTTTGATGGCAGATAGGGTCATTTGTTAACCGATCCAAGTCAGGCAAGTTGAGACGTGGCATGAAAGGAAGGTTTGACCCAAGGTTGATGTGAGATGGGAAGGCAATGGTGGTGGGGTTTGCAGGGACATGATGCACCTGCATAACTGGGGTACTTGTGGCACCATTGTGGATGGGCCAGTGCCCCCAAGTGTGGTAGGAGGGGCAATGTAGGTGGAAGGGCCATTGCCCCCATGTATGATAGGAGGGGTAGTGTAGGTGGAAGGGCCACTGCCCCCATGTATGCCAAGTGGGACAGTGTGGGTGGAAGGCATACTGCCCCCATGTGTTACAGGTGGGACAACTTGACTGGTCAATGTGGGTGGTGGTAGCTGGCTTATGACAGCTTGCATGACTGTGCTGGGGCCACCCGCAGGGGTGTTGGTGGTGGTGTGGGGTGTGGACATGGGTCCACTACCAATCACTAAGACAAAAAATGGATCCGGGTTTGCACCAGCCATGGGGCTTGATGGTGTCGTATGCATGTCTAGCTCATATTGGTATGATTCTGAGTTTGAATCAGAGGTTGTGTGGCCTTATGATGGTGTATAGGGTCATCAAGAATGGTCTCGATGGTGTTGGTTCAAGGACCTGAACTATGGTGGGTCGCCTCTCAGGCGTGAGGAAGAATGTGGGGGATCAATTGTGTCTGATTTGTATGTCAAAATGGTGAAATATGGTGATGATTTTTGGACCCCAGTTTTAATGGCTTCCTATTGGCTTTAGGTGGTCACTCGGCCACCAAGACTTCTAGAAGACATCCCTTGGATTTTTCCTCACGGGAGTGCTAGTCAATCGGTGGGGGTCATTTCCCGTTTCGCTTGGCAATTCCTCTCAACAACCAACTACTTTGGGGTTCCCATGGTACTCCTCACAATGAGTTTCTGGGATGAGCCCAAGTACTTCCCATGGTTAAGGTAGTGAGGGACTTGTGTCCTCAAAGACTGCAGATGTTTGACTTAGTGTAAATTATAAATTTTAACGGCTCACTCAGCGTCATGAACTGAGTTTGGTTGGTTTATATGGTATGGTTTGTTTGTATGTATTTTGTCTTTCTGTTATACTTAGTGGCTGCTTAAATGGTTTATGAATATTCCACAAAGTTCATAACATTGTTGATGAAAGCAGTAAATGATAATCATAAATTTAAACATGTACCATTTGTGAATCTGAACTATGATAGCCTAACTAGGTGACTACCTTGCACCTGTATTTCTCTTCAACTAGGAAAGGGTGTTGGCCTCTCAACACAATGGGACTAAGCCCATCTATATGCAATGTCGGTCAACAGGGAGGACACTGAGCGCCATGAGGCCCCTTGGGCCTACTACCCCCTCTACCTTCCAAGTCACCCATTTTTAGTGGTTTCGAAAAATTCCAAGTGAAGTGCCTATTACTATAAAAGTTTCACCCTTCATGTTATCCCAGAAGACCCCAAAGGGTGATGACTGGGTAGAGGAGGAAGGGATAGGCAAGATGTTGATTTTAATTACAGTAATTTTTAATCAAGCTTTGATCAAATTTATTAATCCATTAACCATTTCATTTACCATTGATTTACACATGCTGTAATAAAATGAACAAATACTGAACAGAAATAGAAATGGATTTGATGGATAGAGGCAGCTGAGTCGCACTGATAGTCCTTAATTTAAAAAAAATCAGAATCTGAGAGACAGTTCACAATTTTCGGGTCAAATGTGGTGAGGGGGTCGCTCAGAACTTGCAGATAGAAGCGGGTTGACTTCTGGGAGGGGGTCGCACCTCTCGGGGTAAATTGGGCAACTTGGTCACTCCTGTTAGGCCTGAATGAGCAACTTGGTCCCCTCTTTCAGTCCAATAAGAGTGACCTACTCCAAAAAGTGAAATTTTTTTGATCCTGAGCCAGATCTGGCTGACAGTAAACTGTACTGTGGCCAAATGGGCTCGGATTGGCCTTGAGGAGGCTCGATAGTATAATTAGAAATGCAAAAAAACATAGCTATAAGCTAGATTTGACAGAAATTTTAACTAGGGCAAGAAATCAGGAAAAAAACTGAAACTTGTAAAAACAATCCAGGGATCCCGTGGGATCAACTTGGTATGGTCACCAGTTCTGTAGTAGGGATTTCTCCCTTACTACAGGGCGGGGATGGCTACCTTCCATCTATAGGATGGAAGGGTAGGGTTCCTTGTGGTTGTGCAAGAAAAATGAAACAAAAATGAAAACAGAAAAGAAATGAAGAAATCCCTCTGCACACAAGGTTATGGGTTAAGCTCCAAGACCCTGCATACAACTGTTAGAAACATCCAAAGACCTACAAACAAACAATGGAGACCTACAAGAACATGTTAGTCCATTTACATGCAAGCAAAAATATGTTAGAAAAACTAAAATAAACAATACAAAATAGAGATTATACCTTCTATGGGTGGAAATGGGCCACCATTTCCACCCATAGCTTGGAGAAGCACCTCTCTTGAGAATGGGGGGAGCTATGGCTCAATGGGAGGATGGATGAGAGGGAGGGTGAATGGCTTGAGAGGAAAATGGTCTCAAGGCACTCACTCGTGAAGCATAAGAGCATGCAAGGAAGGAATGTTTTGAGAGTGACCCCCACACCTGTATTTATAGCTTTTTTAGGGTTCTAAGCCCTTGGTAAGGGCTTTACCCTTTTGGAGCATAGTCCCGCAGCTACAGGAAAAGCTGCCATTTTGGTGGATAGATAGTTTGGAGAAGACGAAGAGATAAGGTGAAGCTACGACGCCGTAGCATGTCTCTAGCTGTAGAGCAGAGCTAGAAACTGTGACTGTTGGAACAGAGAAGTCAAGGAAGATGACAGTACCTGAGCGGCTGAGAAGAGAGAGATCAACCACTGCATTGAAGGCAGTGGCGAAGACAGGAGGGCTCAGCTTCCCTCATAAAGGAAAAGGAGCAACAAGGTCGAGGTATTGAAGACGAAGGACAGAAGACAGGAAGCAGTGCATAGTACCCATGGTCAGCGCCGGGAAGCATGGAAGACTGCATAGAGCAGTGGTGTGATGGAAAGCGGCTACCCAAAGTACAGATATGCTGACTATCACTAGTTAGGGTTTGGGTTACTGTTGGGATAGGCCCATAGTGTTGTAATGGAGAGACCTTCGGGCTGCCTATAAAGGGATATATTTTGTATTGAAAAAGGTTAGCTAGATTAGCCATTGGGTCTGTCAACTCACAGTTACCTTATATTGTAATAGAGTTGAGCTCTGGTTCTGTTATCAGCAGTAGTTATCTTACTGTAACCAGTAGCTAGCTCCTTGAAGGTGTGTGTAACAATCCACAGGGATTGACACAAAGAGAGAGAGAGTGAGAGTATATTGTAAGAAGGCAATATAGAGATAGAGAAGAGATCTAAGAGAGAAGGGCTCCAGGCAGAATGCAGAGTTACCCAGAAGATCTCTAGCTGCATATGCGGTGCAGCAGAATTGTGTACCTCTCTCAAGTTATAATATAGAAACACAGTTCTGTGGACGTAACTTCTACCCTGGAAGTGAACCACGTAAAATCAGAGTGTTAAGTGTTATGTGTTTGATTCATGTGATTGTATTTACTTGTTATATCTGTCATTCATTACATGAACTTTGCTTACAGTAAATGTATGTGTATGTTATTCAGTTCATAGCATATTACAAGGATAAATGCAAGTTGAAGTCTTTAAGTATTCTGTATAAGGGTTTGTCTAAGTTTCACCTAAGACAGTTAAGAGTCACAGTATAAAACAGCCTTGTGTATTGAGTCCTGTGAGTTGAACACAAGTAACGCTAGGTACGCTGAGTCGCAGCGGTAGGATATCACAGGAAGGCGATATCGCACCATTAGAGGAGTTGTGGTGCGCCGCGATTAAGGATCGAGCGAAGGAAAGAGTTACGTGTCGCCCAGGGTGAGGCGATGCGATAAGGATTAGAGTCATTGCGAGTAAGAGGAAACTGGGCATTGAGAAAGAGGAAAGAGCAGTCTTGCGAGCTAAGAAGAGCTGCGAGACGCAAACAGGATGCCATACAGAACCTGGTAGAGACACTTGAGTCCTTAGCCAACCCATTAGAATCACTTTGGGTGAGACTTCAGGCCGCTCCGTGGTCTGTTGCCGAAAGGGCCAGTGAGCTAGGGGTGTTGTTGGTTCATGATAGTAAACCTGGGTCTGCCCAGAGGACCAACAAATGGTTCCATTGCCTATTTTGAACAAACTGAGCACTGATGTTTTGGTGGTGTCCTACTAGAGACGAACTCAATGACTGGGTTGTGTCTACAACCAAAGAGTTTGTCTAACGAGAAAACAAGAGTCCTAGACTGAGTACAGAGGGCTGGTTACAAAAACATATCATTACAGACCTGCACGCGATAATTTTTGCGACCTTTGGAAACGAGCTTTACGACTGGCTATCAAAGTTGACTGATACGAGCATATTCAAGAAGAAAAGAAAAATTGTCTGGACACCGGAGCTGATTCAGACCGTGAAGAACCTTGATAATCCCATTACGAGGACCGTAGACTTCTGGCTTGCGAGTGTGCTAGAAGGCTTCGTCACAGAGTTTGCAGTTGACCAGAGAAAAAGCTTCAACGAGGCTGAGCGGTACTTCTTCAAAGGATATCGCGGTAAGTACCTCAAATATTTAAACTTGTCCATTAAGATGTTATTACATGAAAAAGGAACAATGGATCCAGTTTCAGATGAATAAGTAAAGATAGCAATGTCACAAGAGTTTGAAAGTGATTTTGATGACATTGGACGTACACGTAGTGGAAAGAAATACAAAGTAGATTTCAGCTCTCCCATATTTGAAGACAGTTCAGATAATACTAGACAACAGAGTCACAGTACCATAGAAAGAACATAAGGGGGTATCCCTTACCACCCTTATACCCCACAGAAATAGATCGGGACTCAAAACAATACCGTAGGAACTCCATCTAGTAGTTCGCAAATAGTACATACTACTGCTACATCACCTCCACCTACACCACCGAGTGGTAGTAACACAGCAAATCAACATCCACCACGTAGATATAGAATGGGGGATGATATGAAGCTACCTATCTTTAAAGGTACAGGGGCAGAGGACCCAGAGCAGCATTGGTTTCTATGTGAAGCCGTGTGGACCATTAAAGCAATCAATGATGATAATAGTAAACTTGTACAGTTGGTCCCCACATTGAGAGAATGAGCCTTAACATGGTATATGAAGTATCCCTCAGCGGTACCCAGAACACTTGTCCAGGTCAGGACCGCCATGATTAAAGAGTTTAAGAAACCTAAGTTTGAGTCACAGTGCATTACAGAGCTCAAAGACATCAAACAGTTACCTACAGAGTCAGTGTGGGACTTCGATCAGAAATTTAAAGACCTTATAGACCAAGTCAGCTTTGAGTTTGCACCGGAGCAACATAAGGAATGGTTTATTGCAGCACTGCTCCCTCACATTAGACTACCATTAATGCAGCAGAAACTCCAAATGCAGGACGACGCATTGGAGATGGCAATGAAACTAGAGGCTTCACCTCTAGCTGAAACTAGCATTGGTATGACAAACTTGCAAAACCAGTTGGCTAATCTCACGATACAGATGCATGAACTTAAGAAAGGGAAAGAGGTTACGCAAGACATATGGTGCGTAAAGTGTAAAGCACAAGGCCATACTAAAGATAATTGTCCAGTCTTTGTATAATATATAGCAACCGGGGCTCCTAACCCCTTACCACAGACCCACGGGCCGTGGTGTGAAATATGCAAAACAAGAGGACATCTACCTCACCAATGCCCTCTACTTCAGAAGTACGTGCAGACACCTAAGAACTTATACTGTGTCTTCTGCAAGTCCGTAGGCCATGATGAACACGATTGCCGAGCCTATGATCTCATGGTCGGGAGCAAGCAAGACCTATACAGAGTCCAATCAGAAACACAGGGTCCAGCAGCAGGACCACAACATGATCCGGCTTATGTTGGCCCTGGAGGAGGATTTAGAGGATGAGGAGGATTCAGAGGCTTTGGCCGTGGAGAAGGCTTTGGCCGTGGTCGCAGACCAGTCACTTGTTACAACTGTGGAGTTGTAGGACATTATGCTAGGGACTGTCAGAGCCCTACCACCACATGTAACTATTGAAAATATTACAATCACGCTATAGAAGACTGTCCTACGTTGATAGCTAAGATCAGCGAACCTAAGCCAGCAGTACACCAGAACATCCAGCTTATTGCTGCTGAGCAGGAAGAACTAGAACTAAGAGTCAACATTGTGACTCGCAGCGGTCCTTCCACCAATGGGACATTGCAGGTTACTAAAAAGACCACAGGTCAGGAGTGGGTGCGTAAATCTCCTAACAAAGCAACACCACTTGACCTACAGAAGAATAAACAGACATTTCAGGAAGCTAAGACTTTTTTTTGATGACTCTATACAATTAGGATCGCAGGTACCACCGTCTAGGGGCGTACTGCAGCAAGGACCTTGTGGCGTTAGCCCTGACCAGACATCGCAGGATACCACATCGGGCACATGCGACGAGGACGAGTTGACAGGAAGTTTACAATCCTTCCTGCAGAGCTGTTTAAAACTCATGAGAAATGAGCAAGCTATTGGAGAAATTCAGCGCATCATAGATCAATGGCAGCCATTTTCTTTCGTGAGCAGTGCACAGCGTGCTGTTCATAACATTATGGGACATACAAGAACAGGAAGAGAGATGCGACTCACAGCACAGGTTGGAGAATTTGAAATGGATGAGGTGATCCTAGATCTGGGATCTGTTACCACCTAAGTTGTACTTAGTGGTTTTTATCAAGTGAGCCTGGTGAACTGGACAAGGATAACTTTTTCGGACTTCAAGAGACCTTTGGAAGTACTTCTGGAAGTGCTTCTTGTATCATATCACATGTTCATGCCCCATGGGGGAGTTGTAATAAATGTTCTAGC